>JAODAL010011270.1:0-100805 GCA_025379985.1 Phyllomedusa bahiana | reverse complement strand
GGATTCAACACTGGTCTTGATAAGCTACTTGTATTTTTCAGTGTTTAAAGTGCCCACTCTGCAAGAGAGGGGTTTTAGGAGTTCAAGCCCATCAGTATTTTTTTTTTTCTTTTAAAAATTTGTACACATATGTAAGATATGAAAATATATGTGTAGAATCTATAATTTTTATTCATATACACACACAAAGCTCCCTATATAGTGTCCCATTGTCACAGTAGTCACACCAAGCACTTCCAATATATGCGATACAATGCATATGCTCTGGGGGATGAGACATTATATAGGGGAGCTATGTATGTGTATATATATCATTATAGAGATTGGACATATATATTTTGGGTTCTCTCTACTTTATGTGTAGAATTTAGGGGGGAGGGAAATATTACTCTGTGAAGAACTAGAACTCCAAACCCCTTTGTTGTAAAAGCAAGACTCTATCACTGCTCTACTGCTGCACCAACAGCCCAAGTCAGTTACAGGGTGAGCAGGGCCTTCTCTTAAAGCTGATTGCTTTCCCCCTTTGTTGTTTTCACTCACATGTCACTGACAGCAAGCAGAGATCTTTACTTGAAGCTGACATTTGCCCTTGTATTTTGAGTAAAGGTTTCTGCCTTTGTCAGTACAATTTGGGGTGAACACCATTTAGAAGTTAAAGCTGTTGGCTTTCAGCATCATTTGTGTGTAAACTAAGCATATGACAGGTTCCTGGGGTTTGGAGCCTCAAGGCTGCAGACATAAGCTTTGCAGGAGGCTACAGAGCTGTTATATCCAGACAACCTTCTGCATCCCTGCTTCATTAAAAATTTTTGTCACAGTTTTCAGTGAGGAGAGACACGCCTCCTGGGGGGAAGAGACACCCTGCTGACAGGAGAGACACGCCCTGGTTTCAAACTCAATCTGAGAAAATTAGCTGAACAAGCCAAACAGCTCAAACGATAACACCCCTTTAATATGTGCTGGAAAACTGGCCTGATTGAAGTGTATGGGCGTCACTAATAGGCTGTAAGCCTGCATGGTGCACCACACACAACCATATAACTATCACCCTAAAGAACCTTTTTCTATATGCAATTTTTTCATGAATTTACCCAATAGATAGTAGATGTATGAATAACTACCATTATTTTGCACTTGTACAACCCTCTTTGCACAACTGTCTAGTCTATGTGCAGGTATAATGCTAAGCAGCAGATAGTAGGTGTGAGTGGTTATGTACCAGTATTTGCACCTATGTAACCTTCCCTGGATGGTGCATTTGGTGTGAACTGATTTTTAACCCGTTGTTGCATTAGTCTTTGTGCAGATATAACACTAAGTGGCCACCCCCTCATGGATAGTAGGTGTGAGTGGTTGTGTGCCAATATTTTGCATCTATGTAACCTTCCCTGGATGGTGCATCCTGGTCTGATCTGGTTCACAACCTGTTTTGCAGTGTGTACAAGTATATAACTAAGCAGCCCCCACCATCACTAATCCCAATAGGGTGGTGGCGTTCAAATTGGGGTTTTGCACAATTTTACCCTTTAGACTGGGGTTTTTTTTTATCTTTGGGAATATATATTTTGCCCTGCCTTGAAAGTATGGTCTTTTTCTGTGATTTGGCCTTTCCCTTATATTATATCCCAAAATTTTAAACCCCATTAACATCCCGCCTAGTTTTTAAATATCCTAAACCCCCTCCTCAACTTTTTTTCATTTTCCGGGGAGTTTTTTTGCATTCATCGGACAGCTGGCATACATCTTTGTACAATGTACCCTCTTTGTTCCACAAGCCTAATTCTGACTCCTTTGGATTGCTGTGTTTGTGTGTGAGCAGTAAGAGTACTTTGCTTTATTCTTTTTTGCTAACCCCCTTCTTCCCAAATTTTGGGGGATTTAGGCCCAACCCCGGGAAACCCCAATCCAGGCACCTCAAACCGGCCCCCCCAGTGTTGGGGAAACTACCATCCATCATTTCCCGTTTTGATTTTATAAATGATGAGGGGGTGGTAGTTTCCCAACAGCTGGAGGGGCCCCAGTTTGAGGAGCTGCATAAACTATGCAGGAAGTCCCCAATTTTTTAGGAACGCCCAAATTTTCATAAACCCCCAACCTTATGAAACCCTTTTTTTGGGAATGTCTTGTAAATAAACACTTTTTTTTATGGGAGAAATTTTTTAATATTTTTTAAGACCAGACTGTATACCCCTTTTGGTTACGGGCCTCCCTGGTTCCCATAATTAAAGTGCCAAATATATATATACTGCAAGGGTTGTAGAACTCCAAAGCATAAATTTCAGAAAGCAAGTAGTGGAAACCCGCAAAAAAGACAGGGGGTGCGGGTGGGTTGTTCTTGCATAAAGACTGTTGGACCGACTGCACGCTATGGACTTTGATAAAACGCAGGTAGCCTGTGTATATGCACACTGCGTTACATATTTTAAGGATATGTGTTGCTAATAAAAGGATTTTATTATAATTCTACAACTCTTGCAGTATATATATAATGTCTTGTAAGAAACAGGAGAGTTGTCAACTATGCTTTATGGAGATGTGCAATGTGATAGTGGCCCTATGCACTCTACCCCCAAAAATGAATGCTGACAATGAGGTAAAAACTGTTTTGGCCCCTTTTTTAAGTACAGTCCCCCCCTTCCCATGGTATAAATTTTTTTTTTGGGGGGAAAAAAAATTTTTTTAAATTAAAACCCCAAAAAATTTTTGGAAAAAAAAAAATTTTTTCCTTTTTTTTAAAATAAAAAAGGGGGGGCCCCCCAAACCCCAAAATTTTTTTGGGGGGTTTTAAAGGGGGCCCCCCTTTTTGGAAAAACCCCCCCCCCCCCCCTTTTTTTGGGGGAATTCCTTTAAAAAAACCCCTTTTTTTTTTAAAACCCCAAAAAAAAAAAACCCCTTAAAAAATTTTTTTTTTTTTTTTCCTTTTTTAAAAAATGAAATTTTGGGTTTTTTTAAAAAAAAAAAAAAAAAATTTTTTTTTTGGGGGTTTTGGGGCCCCCAAAAAAAGGGGGAAACCCCCCCTTTTAAAAAAAAAAACAAAAGGAAAAAATTTTTTGGGTTCTTTTAAAATTTTTTTAAAACCCCAAGTTTTTTTCCGGGGGGGTTTTTTAAATTTTTTTTTTTAAAAAAAATTGGGGCCCACCCTTTAAAAAAATTTTTTTAAAAAGGGGGGCCCCGGGGGAGGGGGGGGCCCCTTTTTTTGGGGGGGGGGGGGGCCCCCTTTTTTTTTTTTTTTAAAACCCGGGGTTTGGGGTTTTCCCGTTTTTTTTTTAAAATTTTTTTTTCCCTTTTTTCCCGGGGGGGGGTTTTTGGGGGGGAAAAAAAAAGGGTCTTTTTTGGGGGGGGGGGGGGGGAAAAAAAAAGGGGAAAAATTTTTTTGGGGGGTTTTGGGAAAATTTTAAAAAAAAGGGGGGGGTTTTTTTTTTTTTTTCCATTTAAACCCCCTTTTTTGGGGTTTTTTTTTGGGGGGAAAAAAAGGGGGTTTTTTTTTTGGGGGGGGAAAAAAATTTTTTGGGGGAAGAAAAACCCTTTTTTAATTTTTTTGGGGGGGGAAAATAAAAAAAATTTTTTTTTCCCCAAAAAAAACCCGGGGGTTTTTTTTTAAAAAAACCCCTTTGGGGGCCCCGGGTTTTTAAAAAAAAAAAAATTTTTTCCCCCCTTAGGGGGCCCTTTTGGGGGTTTTTTTTTTTTTGGGGGGGGAAAAGGGGGAAAATTTTTGGTTGGGGGAAAAAACCCCAAAATTTTTTTGGGGGGGAAAACCCCCCAAAAAATTTTTTTTTGGGGGGGGGGAAAACCCAGGGGGGGGTTTTTTTCCCCCCCTTTTTTTGGGGCCCCGGGTTTTCTTTTTTCCGGGGGGTTTTTTAAAAAAAGGGGCCCGGGGGCCCCCCGGGGGGCCCGGGGGGGGGGGCGGGCCCCCCCCCGGGGGGGGGGGGCCGCGTGTTTTGGGGGGAAAAAAAGGGGGGTTTTTTGGGGCCCCAAATGGGGGGGGGGAAAAGGGGGGGAAAATTTTTGGGGGGGAAAAAAAAAAGGGGGGGGGTTTTTTGGGGGGGGGTTTTAAAAAAAGGGTTTTTGGGGGTTTTTTTTTAAAAAATTTTTAAATTTTTTTTTTTTTTTAAAAAGGGAAAAAAAAAAAAAAAAAAAGGGGGGGGGGGGGGTTTTGGGGGAAAAAACCAAAGGGGGTTTCCGGGGGGGTTTTTTGGGGGGTTAGGGGGAAAAAAAAATTTTTTGGGGGGGGGGGAAAAAAAAGGGGAAATTTGGGGGGGTTTTTGGGTTTTTGGGGGGTGGGGGGGAAAAAAAAATTTGGGGGGAAACAGAAAAAAAAATTTTTTCTTTTAAAAAAACCCCCTTTAAGGGGGGGGAAAAGGGGGGGGGGGGGGGGTTTTTTTTTTTTTTAATTTTTTTTTTTTGGGGGAAAATTTTAAAAAATCTATTTTTTTGGGGAATTTTGGTTTTTTTTAAAAGGGGGGGTTTTTTTTTTTTTAAAAAAAAAGGGGGAAAAAATTTTTTTTTCCCTTTAAGGGGGGGGGGTTTTTTTTTTGGGGGGGGAAAATTTTTGGGGGGTTTTTTTTTTGGAAAAAAACCCCCCAAAAAAAGGGGGGGGGGGGTTTTTTTCCCCAAGGGGTTTTTTTGGGGGAAAATTTTTTTTTTTTTTTTTTTTAAAAAAAATTTTGGGGTTTTTTTGGGGGGGGAAGGGGAAAAACCCCGGGTTTTTGGGTTCCTTTTTTTAAAAAAGGGTTTTTTTTAAAAAAGGGGGGGGGGGGGTTTTTTAAAAAAAAGGGGAAAAAAAGGGGGCGGGGGTTTTTTTTGGGAAAAAAAAAAAAGGGGGGGGAAAAAAAAGGGGTTTTTTTTTTTGGGGTAAAAACCCAAAACCAAAATTGGGGGGGGGGGAAAAAGGGGGGGGGGGGTTTTTTAAAAAATTTTTTAATTTCAGGGGGAATTGGGGTTTTGGGGAAAAAAAAAAAAAGGGGGGGGGGGGGGGGGGGGGCCCCCCCCTTTGGGGTTTAAAATTTTGGGGGGGGGAAAAAGGGGGGTAAAGGGGGGGGCAGGGGGGAAACCAAAAACCCGGGGGGGGGGGGCCCCCCCCCTTTTTGGGGGGGGTTTTTTTTTAAAAACCCCCCCTTGGGGGGGGGGAAGGGGCCCCCAATTTTTTTTTTTTCCCCCGGGGGGGGGGGGCCCCCCAGGGCCGGGGGTTAAGGGGGGGGAAAAACCCTTTGGGGGGGGGTTTAAAAAGGGAAAGGGGTTAAAAATTTTTCCTGATGGGGGTTTTTTGGGGGGGGGGGGGGGGGGGGATCCCCCCGGGGGGGGGAAAAAAAAGGGGAGGGGGGGGGAAAAAAAAAAAAATTTTTTTTTGGGGTTTTTTTTTTTTTAAAAAAGGGGTTTGGGGGGGGGGGAAAACCCCCCCTTTTTAAAAAAAACCCCCCGGGGAAAATTTTTTTAAAGGGCCCCCCCTTTTTTTCCCCCCCCGGGGGAAAAAAAAAAAATTTTTTCCCAATTTTTCCCCCCCTTTTTTTTTTTCCCCCTTTTTTAAAAAGGGCCCCCCGGGTTTTTTTTCCCCCCCAAAAAAATTTTTGGCCAAACCCCCGGCCCTCCGGTTAAAAAACCCCCCTCAAACCCCCCTTTTTTTAATTCCCCTTTTAAGGGGGCCCCAAAAAACCCCCCGGGGGAAAAACCCCCCCCCTTTTTTTTCCCCCTTCCCGGGGGTTTTTTAAAAAAAAAATTTTCCTGGGTTTCCCTTACCCTTTTTTTTTAAAAAGGAAATTTGGGGGAAAAAACCCCCCGGGAAAAAGGGTTTAATTTAAAGCCCCAAAAACCCCCGGTTTTTTGGGGGGTTTTTCCCCTTTGGGTTTTTTTTTTTCCCCCTTTTAAAAATTTTTAAAATTTTTTCCCCCCCCCCCTTTTTTTTCCCCCCCCGGGGTTTTCCCTTTTTTTCCCTTTTTTTTGGGGGGAATTTTTCCCCCGGGGGGGAAATGTTTTTTGGGGAAGGGGGGCCCCCTTTTTTTTGGGCCCCCCCGGGGGGTTGGGCCCAAAGGGTTTTTGGGCCCCCCCCGGGTTGGTTTTTGGGCCCCCCGGGGTTTTTTTTCCCCCCCCCCTTTTTTTGGGCCCCAAGGGTTGGGGGCCCCCTTTGGGGGGTTTTTGGGCCCCCGGTTTGGCTTTTTTTCCCCCCCCCCAAAACCCCCAAAACCCCCGGGGTTGTTTTTGGGGTTCCCCCCTTTTTTTCCCCCCCAAGGGATGTTTTTTCCCCGGGGTTTTTTCCCCCCCTTTTTTTTTTGGGGGCCCCGGGTTTCGGGTTTTTCTTTTTTTTATTTTTTTTTCCCCCCCCCCCCCTTTTTTAAAAGCCCCCCGGTTTAAAATTTTCCCCCCAAAACCCAAACCCCCTTTTTTTTCCCCCCTTTGGGGGAAAACCCCGGGGGGTTTTCCCCCCCCCCCCGGGGGGGCCCCTTTTTTTTTTTTTTTTTGGGGGGTTTTTTTTTGGGGGTTTGGTTTTTTTTCCCCCGGGGGGGAAATTTGGGGAAAAGGTTTTGGGGGTTTTTTTTCCCCGGGGGGGTTTTTTTTTTTAAAAAAATTTTTTTTCCCCCCCAAAAAAGGCAAAAACCCCCCCCCTTTTTTTTTCCCCTTTTAAAAAGGGGGGCCCTTTTTGGGGCCCCAAAACCCCCCTTCCCCACCCCCCCCGGGGGGGTTTAAAAGCCCCCGGGCTTTTTTTTTTTTTAAAAAAAAAAATTTTTTTAAAAAAATTTTTTTTTTTGGGGGGGTTTTTGGTTTTTTTTTTTTTTTTTTTTGGTCTTTTTTTTTTAAATTCCCCCTTTTTTTTTCCCCCCCTTTTTTTGGGGCCTTGGGCCTTTTTTTTTTCCCTTGGGGGTTTTTTTTTGGGGAAAATTTCCTTTTGGGGGGTTTTTTAAAAACCCTTTTTCCCTTAATTTTTTTTTTTTTTTTTTGGGGGCCCCCCCTTTTTTTAAAAATTTAAGGAAATTTGGAAAAACCCAAAATTTTTTTTTTAAAAATTTCCCCGGGGAAAAAAAAAGGGAAAACCCCCTTTTTCCCCAAAAAAAGGGGGGTTTGGGAAAAAAAACCAAAAATTTTAAAAAAAGGGGGAAAACCCTTAAATTTTTTTTTGGGGTTTTTTAAAAATTTTTTTTTTTGGGTTTTGGGTTTTTTTTTTTTTAAAAAAAAGGGGGGGGTATTTTTTTTTTGGGTTTTTTTTGGGGTTTTTTTAAAACCGGGGTTTTTTTTTCCCCTTTTCTTTTGCTTTGTTTGGGGTTTTAAAATTTTGGGGTTTTTTTTTTTGGGGGGGAAAAATTTTTTGGTTTTTTGGACAAAAGCCCGGAAAAAAAAAAAATTTTTAAAAAACCCCGGGGGGGGGGGAAAAAAAGGACATTTGGGGGGGAAAAAATTTTTTTTTGGGGATTTTGGGGGTTTTTGGGGGGGGGGGGGGCCCCCCTTCCGGGGGGGGGGAAAAATTTTTTTTTCCCTTTTTGTTTTTTTTGGGCCCTTTGGGCTTTTTTTAAAGTTCCCCCCTTTGGAAAAACCCCTTGGGGGGGCCCCCCCCAAAAAAAATTTTAATTTCCCCCCCCCTTTTTTTGGGGGGCGGGCTTTTTTTTTTTTTTTTTAAATTTTTTAAAAATTTTTTTTTTTGGGGGGTTTTGGGGGGTTTTTTCCCCCGGGGGGCCCTTTTTTTAAATTCCCCCTTTTTTTAAAACCAATTTTTTATTTGGGGGGGGGAAAAAATTTGGGGTTTTAAAAAATTTTTTTCCCTTTGGGGGAAAAATCCAAGGCCCCAAAAAAATTTTAAAAAAAAAAAAACCCCAAAAAATTTTTTTTTTTTAAAAAAGGGGGGGAAAAAAATTTGGGTTTTTTTTTTGGAAAAAAAATTTTTTTTTTTTTTAAAAAAAAATTTTTTTTTTTTAAAAAGGTTTAATTTTTTTTTAAAATTTTTTTTTTTTTTTTTTTGGGGTTTTTTTAAAAAAATTTTTTAATTTCCCAAATTTATTTCCCCTTTTTTTTTTTTTTTTTTTTAAAAAAAAAATTTTTTTGGGGAAAAACCCCCCCGGGGGGAAAATTTTTTTTTTTGTTTTGGGGTTTTTGGGGGGGGTTTTTTTAAAATTTTTTTTTTTTTTCCCTTTTTTTTTTTTGGGTTTTTTTTCCCCGGGGGGTTTTGTTTTTTTTTTTTTAAAAAACCGGGTTTTTTTGGGGGGGGGGGTTTTGGGGTTTTAAAAAACCCCCCCTTCCGGGAATTTTTTTTTGGGGGGAAAATTGGGGGGGGTTTTTTTTTTTTTTGGGGGGCCTTTTTTTTTTTTAAAAAATTTTTTTTTTTAAAAAAATCGGGGTTTTTTTTAAAACCCTTTTTTTTTTTTTTTTTAAAAATTTTTTTGGGGGTTTTCCAAAGGGGGGGTTTTGTTTTTTTTCCCCTTTTTTAAAAAAAATTTTTTTAAAAAAATTTTTTGCCTTTTTTTTTTAAAAGGGGGGAAACCCCCCCCAAAACCCTTTTTTTTTGTTTTTTTTTGGGGGTTTTAAAAAAAAAAAATTTTTTTCTTTTTGTGTTGTGTTTAATTTTGTTTTTCCCTTTTTTCCAATTTTTTTTGGGAAACCCCGGGGGGAAAGGGGGGGGGGGGGGGGGGGGGGGGGTTTTCCCCCCCCCTTTTTTAAAAAGGAAACCCCCCCCAAAAGGGAAAAAACCCCCATTTTAAAAAATTTAAAAAAAAGGAAAAAAAAGGGGAAAAAAAATTTTAAGAAAGGCCCAAAGGGGGGAAAAAAAAAAAAAAATTTTTTTTAAAAAAAAAAAAAAAAGGGAGTTTTTAAAAAAAAAAATTTTTTTTTTTTTTTTTTAAAAGGGGGGGAAAAAGGGGGGGAAAAAAAAATTTTTTGGGGAAAAAGGGGGGTTTTTTTTTTTAAAAATTTTTTTTTTATTCCTTATAGAAATGTATCACTGAATCTGTCAGCTGGGTGTTACCAGCTGGGGGTGTGTCCATACACAACTTGATATTATCCAATCCATGACAGGGACACACTCCTTTGAAAACTGGTATGGTAACACCCAGCTGCCATGTACATCTGATGTTATTTAGGGGTTAAAGATGACCGGTGGCGTCTCCTGATATGAATGTTTTAGTAAATCCAGGTGTTCCCTGTGATATAACAATCCTGGAGCATCTTCTCCTATAACTCTGTGCTGTGCTGTTCCTATGTTATTCCTTCCAGAAGTATATTACTGAATCTGTCAACTAGGTGTTACCAGTTGGGGGTGTGTCCATGCACAACTTGATATTGTCCAATCTGTGACTGGGACACACTTTGAAAACTGGTATGGTAACACCCAGTTGTCATGCACATCTGATGTCCATTAGGAGTTAAAGAGGACCTGTGGCATCTCCTAACAGGTCTGTTTTAGTAAATCTTTGTGTTCCCTGTGATATAACAATTCTGAAGCATCTTCTCTTCTACCTCTGTGTTGTGCTGTTAATTTGTTATTCCTCCTGGAAATGTATCACTGAATCTGTCATCTGGGTTTGACCACTCGAGAGGAGGCGGGGAGTGGAGGTGGGGGTGGGGGCGGGTGTCCCCGCACAGTCTGACATTGTCCAATCAGTGACAGGGACCCAGCCATCTGAAAACTGGAATGGTTAACACCCAGCTGACAGATTCAGTAATACAATTCTAGAAGAAATAACAGAGAAACAACACAACACAGAGTTATAAGAGAAGAGGCTCCAGGATTAGTATACAATATCAAAGGCAACACATATACTTAATAAAAGAGATGCATCAAGAGAGGTCACATGTCCTATTTAAGAATATACAAATGTATCTGTTATTACAGCTCTATTGACGTGAATGGGGCTGGGCTGCAATACCATACGCAACCTGTGGACAAAGGTGGCGCTGTTTTTGTGAAAAAGCATCTGTTTTTCTTTTCTTTTACCGATTTCTTCTTCCTTTACAACGTGAGATTCACATTCCTGCATAGAGAACTGTATTTAATATTGCTCATTTTACTGCCTAACCTTTGGCTCCTGTAAAGGACATTAACATAGTACTTTATGCAAATCCAATTCATTGCAGCAGCCGCTTTGCTTCGGCTCTACTTTGTATGCAGCATCTAAGCTTTCTGAATTACTACTACACATTCAATAATGCAAATATTTTCATAGGCGATGGAATCATTTATTGATATGTGCATTTAGATGTCTTACGCGCTTTGGTCTTTCCCTGTATTTTATCTCTCGGGGGTATTGGTACGGAGAGACATTCTAAACATTGATGCATCTGCTTTCTGCAGCAGGTTCCTGTTTTCATATCTTGTTGAGTTTCAGATAGAAAGTGAATTTTCCAGCAACTTATGCTGGACACAAATTTATCTGCTGTGTCAGATTGTAATTCTATGGTGAACTGAGCCTGGTTTCTAATGTGGTTTTTGCATCGCACTTGACTGAGCAAATCTACTGAGTGCTCCAAGAGCCTTGCAATCCCAAATTAATCTTGGGCCTGTTACTCATGACTAATACTGACTCGCATCTGTATTAGGCCACAATCCCGGCCCTCTTCTGACTCTACTGGAATAAGATCATCATAGGGTTCTACAGTGTTCTAAGCAAAACCCAGGAGGGGTCCTCGTGGAAGTTCAAGGCCTCATGTATGAAAACTGTCTAGGACTAAGACGATGTTTTTGTTGCCCATAAGAACAAATCAGAACCAACAGCAACCAATCAGAGAAATGAACGAGTAAGAGGTATCTCCGTGAAACGCGTCAGTGGCAGCCATGGATTTTAACCTTTTGGAATAAAGGGAATACCCCTTTCCCAATTTTTGTGACTATTCTTGGATACATCCGTAGTCCGGCGGATTTTTTCTGTGCACCAGTGACACAAGTTACATGAGGACCTTGCATCCCATCAAATTTCTCTTATGGTGAGCAAAAAACAAAACTACCTTCTTTATTTTTTAAAATTGTATTCCCCTTAAAGGGGTTGTCTCGTTACAGCAGTTGGCCTCCTTTATGCTGGTTGCCAAGGGGCGTGTTTCTCCTCCCAGCAGGCAGTATCTTCACTCTCTGCAGACACGCCCCAAAGTGTGCACGTGAGGATTCATTCTGTGTGAGCTGGGGGAAGGGAGAGGTTCTCGGCTGTGATTGGAATAATTGGAAGTGAAAAGCGAAGTGTAACTCCATAGTGTATATCTAAGTTTCTCGCTCTCTCTACATACTTTGTAACTAGAATGGGCATTTGACATTCAGGACTCTTCAGGACTTTTTTTTTCTCTCTCTCTCTCACACACACAGTGATATATCATGCAGATTATTACACCTATGATCTCTACAGATCTGCAGAACAAAACTACACACTTTATCTGCTTTTACATGGGACTGCACATCTGTATCACAAGTGGTTTACGTGGGACCTCGCATCTGTCTCACAAAAGTTTTTTTTTTAGTGGGACTGCACAGTACAGCTGGTTTATCTCTCTCTACGTAATTTTCTGGGACTGCAAATCGTACTGGGGCTGTTGCGTACGCTGTGTTCTGGTTTTGATTACGCACAAACGTGTTTCCCGGGGGGCAATCTGTGTTGCAAATGTTTTATGTGGGACTGCACGTAGCTGGTTTTCACGTATGTATTGCATGGGATGCCAAGTACATGGATGCTGTATTTTCTCTTTCTGTTTTGTGTGGGACTGCACATGAGATTTATGGGTTGCCAAGTAGACTGCACATCTTAAATGGGACTGCTGTGTTTTCTCTTTCTGTTTTTCATGGGACTGCACATGAGATCTCTCTCTCTCTCTTTCTCTCTCTTGTCCATGCATGCTGCTGCTTGTTCATGCGCTCCTGTCTGCGACCTCATCCCCTTGCACGTTCCCATCCGCGACCTGGGCAGGACAGAACACTAAGCCGACAGCCAGTAATGCTTTAGCTGGGCGTTAAAACCGGGAACCCGGGGTTAAACACCCTTGCTAAGACAAAATAAAGCAGGGCCCCCTTTCTTAGACCATAGCACTTTGCTAATGGTAACCGAGGACAAGGGACAAGACGTCAGAGACAGAGAGAGACAAGAAGAGAACAAGACGGAGAGACAGACACTGACCACAGGACTCTTGGATGCAAGAGGGAGTAATAGAAGAGTATGTAGCTTTAGTCGAGTAATAGCATGATTACCAACCCTCCCATCCCTTCCAGTCTTTACGATGTGAAAAAACACTGCACAGAAAGTGGACATTTTGGGATGTCTCCAAAATATGGGGTGTTCTTATGGCAGGGCCAAAATCTCCCAGATTTTTATCTTAAACATTGGCAAGTGTGAGGAGCAGTGTGCTCAACAAGGATGGGCCTAGTTCCACATTTGTGGATCATGCCCTTGGCTCAAGGTTAGAATTGAGACTGTATCATGTCCCTGGTTTAGGGAACTGAGTGTACGTTCCATAAGAGAACTGCTATCCACAGCTGACATGTTGAGTCTATACCTCCAAGTCATAACCTCCAAACATACTGGACTTATGTTCTTGCAACCATCAAGCCTGAAGAGCCTCTTCTGAGTAAAGTGTTACTGATAGTGGAACCAATGATCTGTGAGTGTACAATTATTGCTGCACCATCTGCTCAGCAAGATGCTCACCCTTAGGCCGTGTTCACACGGCTTATTCCCGACGGATTTGTGATCGCAATCCGGCTCACAAATCCGCCGTCGATAAAGGGCGGGGGCGGGGCCGGAGCATGGTGGAGGAGCTGCTCGCCGGCCCCATAGACTTGCATTATCCACGGCGCGTATTGCGCCTGGATAATGTGCAGGTCACTTTCTCCCCGCCCGGCGGATTTGCCGAGGCGTGAGGAGCGACGGAATCCACTGTTCTCTATGAGAACTGTGGATTACCGTAATTACTCCGACGGATTGGCGCCGTACTGCAGCGCAAATCCGGCGCGCAGTACGGTGCCAATCCGTGGCAAAATAAGCCGTGTGAACGAGGCCTTACTAATCTTCTCCCAATAACAATTTTAGCCCATAGGGGTCACCACCCTTCACAAAAAGGATAACTACAAAATCACCACATCTGTTTGAACGTGCTTTCACAGAGATCTAGTTTCTTGAGCACAGAGCATTGATAAGGATTGATAGAGTGACAGGAAGAATACTTACAAGGCCAGGCATGAGAAAAAGAACAATGATCTTACAGAGATGGGTAAGAGGTTGATGATAGAAAAGACATTGTTCCTGCACCACTTCCTCAATTTGAAAAAGGCATAACCCTTAAAGGGGTTGTCTCACTAAAAGGATTGCTTTTTATGTTAAAGATCTTATAAAAACAAGTCATTTGATATGTGTCATTAACGTGTCTCTATCTAGATATCCTCTGTTGGGCTGCATCAGTCCTCAGGCGCTATAGCTTCTACAGATGTGATGTCTCTCCTGATAGGCTGAAGCATGGTTGTATAGCTAAGACTGGTTCTACTGCAGCCTAGTGAAGCAGTAAACACGCCCCTGATTCAAAATGAACCAAGAAAAAGGATGAGGTAGATGAGTCATGTAGTGAGACAACCCCTTTAGGAAGAAACAAGGGTGAAGTATGTTTAGGCGATAGAGGCCATTCTAAATAGCTTTAACAGTGTAGAATGCACAATTGTATGAACTGTTCTATCGGGTAAGATTGGGGCTTTCTAGTTCCACTACGAAAACTCAGGCTCGGGTAAACCACTTGTAACTTGGTCTGGCTGTTCCAGCAGTAATTCCCCAGTTTGGTCATCCTCCAGTCATAAATGTGTAGAATCCATATCCTTGTGGTGCGATGCCCCCAGAACGCCCACACATCTTGTGTGCATTACAAAGTGCTGTGAGCTCCACATAATTCACCTAATTTTGGAGTGTGCCTGCTAATACATCTAGAGAACAGGGCGGCACCAATTTTTGAATACTGGCGCAGACCCGTACATACATGTCACCCAAGATGTCTGCCTCTAGAAAATACAAACCCAATCCAATATCAGCAGCACTCTACTAGCACTAAAAACAGTCAAAGGGAATGTAGGAATTATTGGAAAAGCATTTCTGATACTTTAAATAAATGAAAACTTGAGGTTCTTAGTGCACATTTTTGATCAAAACTGTATAAGCCCACCTGCCGACGACAAGGCGACCTCAATACAGATGGGAACCTACTCTATATGTTACCTCTCTTGGTGTCTGTTCAGCTCTCCACATCTCAGGGAGAGAAGATTCCAGCTACAAGCTACTCTGCATTGATTGAAAAACCTGTGCAGATGGGCAGAGTGCAAAAACCAAGGTGGGGGCAGCCACTCCCCAATACAAACAGTCTAGAAAAATAATGTTTGGCCTGCACATCCAAAAAGATTTAAAAAAAAAAAATAGCATAGGTGCACGCTGGTGTGGCAGTAAAATACAAACACAATCCAATCCAAAAACAGTCAAAAGGAACGTAGAAGTTATTGGAAAAGCATTCCTGCTACTTTAGGAAAGGAGGTGGAAAAAGTTTGATGTGAACTCCAAAACATATAAAACTTGGACTTTACTGGCAACAGCAACAAAATTGTGTTATTAGTACCGGTCACTGAAGGTAACCAACAGGAGAGCATTAAGCCTAGATTCATTTGCACTTGCAGTTTTGATCAAAAATGTGCGCTCAAATTTTCATGTATCCAAAAATTTGTAGAAATGCTTTTTAAAATAGTTCATACTGTATGTTCCCTTTGACTGACTCTTAGGGCCACATGTATGAAAACTGTGTAGGAGTAAGACTTTCTTTGCTGTCGATAGCAACCAATAAGAGCGCCTCTTGCATTTTTCCAGAGCACTATATGAAATGCAAGGGGCGCTCTGATTGGTTGCTTTGGACAACAAAGAGCGTTTTCGACCTAGACAGTTTTCATACATGTGGCCCTTAGTGTTTGTAAGGTGCTGCTATTGTTGTTTGCATTGTTTGCCGCCACAGCAGCGGGCATCTACATCATTTTCTTTAAAATTGTTTTGGATGTGATGATCAATTTTTAATTTTTGATTATTTTTAGATGGTTTCTAGTTCTTCTAGATCTGTCTGTTAACGCAACCCATGGCCTTAATAGAAATAGGTCCAGATCTAGAATAGTTATTGGCAAGTATAATTCTAGACTTGCATAATCTATATCTAATGAACAGTACAAATATCCACCTCTATTACATTTGTCAAACCACTCAGATATCAGAACCTAGGAGGCGTTACATATGCGCTGCTTATCTCTTCCTGCAGAAATCTATTGCACTTCTTTACAGATTGTGCATGATCATGTGCCGACATGACTAATTTAATTAAAAATGGATTCCTGGGCCACATTTGAAGCGTCCCTCCAGTGCTCGGAAACCTCAAACCCCTTGTGGTCTAGGGTAATCACAGGAGTGATTGTGCATCCCCTGGTGGCCTATGGCAGGGGTCCCCAACTCCAGTCCTCCAGGCCCACCAACAGGTCATGTTTTCTGGCTTTCCTTAGCAGTGCACAGGTGATATCATTACTGTCAGTGCATTCTGTGGGAGATCCTGAAAACATGACCTGTTGGTGGGACTTGAGGAGTGGAGTTGGGGAACACTGGCCTAGAGCTTTAAAGGAGTTATTAGTAATTTCAGGTTGCCCTTATAGGAGAAGATCCTTAGGAGATGGGTCTAGATCGACATCTCTTTAAACTGGGCAAGCACTGACTGACCGAATCATAGTGCTCCCTCTCTCTTTATAAAGAGGTTCTGTAGCAGCCGTGGGGCTCTGTGGCTGCAGCAAAGCATCAATATATACAACGTTGAGGCTATCGGTATGAAAACAACCATTGTGTCTCACATCTATTAATCAGTGATGTAAAGGTATCTTCTTCTTATACTGGACAAAGAGGTTCTGCAGCAGATGTGGTGTGTATTATAAGGCATAATGTGCCTCTACTATTAAATATAAAGACTAGAACGTGTTAACTAAATGTTCTGCCATTTGTCCTGCAAACTCGCACTTTTATATTGTCACACATCCTGGGTGACTTGTAAAAATCTTATAATGTACAATCAGAGTGTATATTATCCCATAACAGAGGCAGCAGAACCTACTACTATTTTCTGTTAATTCTCTTATGAACACCTGAGGAAGAATCAATATATTGCTGCCTCAGTTCTAGATGGACAAAGAATACATGTTACGCACTGCAAAACATTAGGTTTCTGCATCAGTGCCCCCCTGATAAGCTGACTAGCCCAGCAACCAAGTAGTATACCAACAATCGGCTCCCAGGAGCCTCGTCTACAGAGGAGAAGCTTGTCGGGAGATATGGGAAGATGCTAACACATCAGTATTGTGGACACATAGGGCGTCATGTATGTACGGGGCTGCGCCAGTATTCCGGTGTCCTTTCAGCCCAAAAAATGTTGCAGCCCTGTTCTCTAGATGTATGAGCAGGCACACTCCAAAATCCGGCACATTTTGTGGCACCCGCGGCACTTCGTATTGCGCCCAGCATGTGAGGGCGTTCTGGGGCCATGTCGCACCACAACCGTTTGACTCTATATATTAATGACTGGAGGACGGCAAAACTAAGCACATTACTTCTGGAACAGGCAGACCAAGTTACAAGTGGTTTACCTGAGCCTGATTTGTCATAGTGGAACTAGAATGCGCCGAATCTATGACCCGCAGAAGAACAGTCCATACATTCTGGCGCATTCTACACTGCTTTGAATCTATTTAGAACCTCTTTAGGCCTCTATGCACCTAGATCATACATGTTGTCCATTGTGCCTTACCTACAAGTGCAATTTTCAGTCACTTTGAAACAACACAATTTATGGTTTAAATTGTCTATCAAAATCCGATCAGTGGGGTCCGACATCTCCCTGCCCACTGAAGCAGCTCCGGCAATATACCCCTTTGTCGTTTACTGGAAACAGCACCATATATTTTGCACTGGCTGTGCCTGGTATTGCAACTTAGTCCCATTAACTTGAATTAGTTGCAGATGGCTGCAACATCTTTCACAGCCACTATAAGAAGTGTAATGCTGGGCCTGACAAATATTGAAAGGGAGAAGGGAAAACCCGCAGTGGACCCCTAGGCATGGGGGCTCCCTGGACATAGTAGCTCTGGGACTGTTTTTTTAGGGAAAAAGTTAGAGAAATTGAGACAGTAAGTAAGAGGCAAGCGCAGTCATGTACACTAGTGACCCCTAAGAATCAACTCCCCTTGCGGGCCCCAGAGTCAACTCCACTTGCGGGCCCCAGAATAAACAACACTGGTGGACCACAAGACTCAACTCCACTGGTGGGCCTTAAAACTCAACTCCATTGGTGGGCTCCAAAAATCAACTACCATGGTGGGCCCCAAGACTCAACTCCCCTGGTGGGCTCCAAGAATCAACTCCCCTGGTGGGCTCCAAGAATCAACTCCATTAGCGGGCCCTAAGAATCAACTGCGCTCTCATGCCTTAAGAATCAATTCTATTGGTGGGCCCAAGCATGAACTCCACTTGAGTACTTGTTGCAGTGCCCCAGTGACTGCAGTTAGCCAACTGACTGAAGAGTCTGGCCCCCACCATTTTTTAATTGCACCTCTATAGATGCTGAAATAAGTGGCACTACATTTAGGCACTGCTTATCTCTTCCTCTAGCAGTCTAGCATATACTTTTTGCAGGTTGGACATTTTCATGTGTCAATAGGGTCGGTTTAATAGATAATGGGTCCCTAGACAATAGGCAAAGTGCCCCTTTACTGCTCATAATTTCAAAATCTAGGAGGTCTAGGGCAGTTGAAGAAATGATTGTAAGCTCCCTGGTGGCTTATGGCATTAAGGGGGTAAATAGTAATTTCAGAGTGCTCTGAGGGGTTCAGTCTGTGAGGGACCTCTAAAAAATGGGTGTAGATTTTCCAAAACCAGATATAGCCATTATAAGAAATATAAGAAAGATGCTGTGCCTCACAAACATTGAAGGGGAGGCAGTGCTGGCTGCTGGACCCTAGTGTCTTTCGTCTAAGGGGTGGGGGTGCCAGAAGCAGGGCTGCCATCAGTCATCTATTAACCATTTTAGGGTCCAATACAGCCAAATCAAATGGGGCCCTCACCCATTACTAGTTCCTATTTTTTAACATATCAGTGAGCACCTTTTTGATTAGGGCCCCTGACAGGAGTACTGCCCTATTGACACCTCTGGCCAGAAGTCAAACCCCCACCAATCTAGCGTTACACAAGCATAAGGTCTTTTTCCTTGAGAAACCGGGCCACTCCTGTCTATGGGCTATGTTTGGCATTCAAGTTAATGGGGTTAGGCTACAATACCGGACAACACAGCCTAGGCATAAAGGTCTCATGTTTCCATAAAAAAAAATAGTCCAAACCTTGTATAACCCCTTTCAACATGCAGTGTCCATGGCCATCAGCTGATAAGAGCCCAACAAATGAGACATGATGGAAACCTTTACATATATTAAAGGACGAAGAAAGGTAAAAGGGGGCATGATGAAAACCTTTACATATGTTACAGTAGAGAAATAGGGTAAAGGGGGACATGATGGAAACTGTTACATATCTACAGGAGGGAAAACGATAACGTGATGGAAACCTTTGCATATGTTATATGAGGAAAACAGAAAAGGGGAGCATGATGGAGACATATTTTGCAGTGAAGAAGGGAAAGGGTTGGCATTCAAGTGAATGGGGATAGGCTGCAATAGTCTAGGGAGAAGAGTGGCACAGCTCTGTAATAAATAGGAGGCTGTCCATTCTGGCTCATAGACCTCTGATAGCTCTAATAGGATGTAGGTCCATTGGTTACCTTCATTGAATGTCTTATGAAACAGATGCTCCTCGATAGATACATAGAGCGACCCCACCTCTGTGTAGCTACATATGCAGATCCTCTCTCATACACAGATACAACGTCTCTGACAGTAGAAAACATCTGGACGGCTGCAGAATGTGAGCGCAAACACTTTAGTTGTATGTTTTTTGCTTTTGCCCTATATAATTTTGAAATTACCAGTCGTCTTCAGTCTGGAAGTAGTTCAGCACCATTTGGCTTCACAGATAAATACACAGTTTTGGGTGTGATTCTGTGGGCTGGAGTGTGAAGAACACATTATTAAATCTCACTTTCTTCAATTCCGAACTTCAGTGCTCTTTTATTATCACCAAACATTCCTTCTCAGATTCTTACTTTTCTTCCCAGCAAATGTGTATTGATTTGTTTGGGGAAATGTTTCTTTCTGTTGCTTAAAGGGGTTGTCTCACTACATTGATTCATATTACCTCAGTCCTGTTTCATTTTGAATTCAGGGACGTGTTTACTGGATTCTACTAGTCTGCAGTAGAAACCAGGTCTGTAGCTATAGCAACCAGTGCTGGCAGCCTATCAGGAGAGATCAAAAAGGTCTGTAGCTATAACGACCTGAGGAGCTGATGCAGCCCATACAAGAGGGGATATCTCAGAATAGGTAGGACACTGTTAATGGACATATATTGCAAAGTGACTTGTTTTTGCAAGATCTTTAACATAAAAAGCAGCAATCCTTGTAGTGAGACAATCCCTTTAATGTGCATTGGAATGGCGGTTGTAGGTTGCCACCATGACAGTGTCATGCATGCAAAGGACACAGTTTATTGCTTTCTTGGATCGGAATCAGGATCTGCTCTTTCCATCAATGTCATCGATTATAAAAACTGTGGCAAAGAAAAGGGGTTTTCTCACCATGCAGTTTCACAGAGCCACAGCCAGCTTCAGAGTCACATGTCCTGGTCAGGCTGTGAGTGGGTCTATAATAGTGATTGACACATTAGCTCTGCTGTTCCTAACTATTCATGTTAAACTTTATAAATCTCTTGCACTCATCTTAGTGTATTGCACAGGCTCCAAAGCTCTAAAGAGTGTCTACTTAGCTAAATGAGAAGCTTTCAAAGTCCGTAGCTAAAGATAAAACTCTACGTGACTCATCATGAATGGACTGAGTGAGTGACTGCAGTTTAAAGGAATGAGAGATAAGGGAGAGGTGGGGAGAGATGATTGTTACAGAGAAACCTGTGTGCACTGAGAGGAGATCAAAACTTCTTTATCTCCTGAGCAAAATAGAATCAACAAAGCAAAGTATTTAGAAAAAGTCTTCAATTACCTTTCCCTAAATGTTTAAAGCTAATCACTGTAGTGAGAAAATACCTTTAAGCATAAAACTTACATACACTGATGGAAACCTTTACATATGTTATAGGAGGGAAGAAGACAAAAAGAGGATATGATGAAAACTTTTACATATGTAATAAAAAAGAGGAAAAATAGCGCATGATAGAGACCTTAATGTACACTACTCCCCAAAAGTTAAGGATAGTTCGCTTTTTGTCGAAATTTCAGTATGACCTAATATTTCTTGATTTTTTTTTTTTAATTAACTAAATGAAACCATCTCTTAACTTCAGAATGCCAACATGTCCAACTGTTCAATGTTTCAGTGCTTTTTGCAAAAAGCTTTATGGCTAAATTGACAACAGGTGTTTGATCCCTGAATTATCCAATACATTTAGAGGATCAATTTGAATTGGGATTCAAACAGTCCTCCTCATCGTGCTGTTCAAATTTTGACATCATGAGATCAAGACAACACCTTACAATTAATCAGCAGTACCTCTCAATTGTGAGGCTTCAAGCAGGATGCTCTCAGACAGAAGTGGCCCCTGAATTTAGAGTGTCATCAGCAGGTTGTATCAGAGACACTGGGAGAGTCACAGAAAGGCAAAGAAGTGAACATCCTTTGGCTCCATCATACACTGATGACCGCTTCATTGTAACCAATGCCCCATGGAATCGGATGATGAATGCTGCACAACTCCAGGCATGTTTAAGTGGGTGAGAGGCAACCAAGTGTCACGTCAGATCATTCATAACCATTTACATTCATGTGATCTGCATGCTGATCGGTACCTGACCACACCACCAGGCAAAGGTGTCATCGTCTTGCATGGGCCAGGGAGCAGCTACACTGGATGAGGGACCAATGGTCCTCAGAGTTGTTCAGGGATGAAAGCCAATTTACTCTGAGCAGAAATGATGGCCGCCAACGATGCTGGAGACATCAAAGAGAGCGCTGTGCATTGAGTTGGTTCAACTACTCCCAAGGCTTTAGATGGCTAGTTACAGTCTAAGAGACTGTGGTGCTATGTACTGAAGCAGTGCTGACTATCACAGGTACAGTATATGACATAGCAATACGGTAATGCAATGCTATGATTATAAAAGCGCTCACATAGCCGAGTCCAATATTATTACTACACAAAAAAGAGTAAAAAGCAAGCAAATGAAAAATGTTTAAACAAATGAAAAAAAGAAACACAAAACCCCAGATTCTCCAATAAAAAAAACCTTTATTTTGAAAAAAAGAAAGGTAAAAATAAAAGGGATTTCCAGACCCGGAATGCTCCAATCTATAAATTATCACATTATTTAATTCAAACTGTGAACACCAACAACAGGAAAATAAAAACCATGTCAGAATTGCATTTACTTTTTCCATCCAGCCTCACAAAAGAGAAAAAAAAAGATTAAAAACATCATAAAAACATCATCCTAACGCTCAAATATAAAGCCCTTACATGGTTCCCTTAAGAAAAAAGTAACAAAGTTATGGCTCTAAGGATGTACTGACATAAAAAAATGATTTTTATTGTTGTTTTTTTTTTTATGTACAGTTTAAAGGGAACCTGTCACATAGGTTATGCCCCCCTTGCTGAGGACAGCACAAGCCAGTGTCAGGCCTGCTTTTTCCAGCGCTGTGTCCCTTATTCTGTAAGATGCTGCAGTTTTAGAGCATTTACCCCTCAAATCTTATTCATGAGGTGTTAGCTCCGCCCACCAAAGGCTAGTCCCGCCCACCTGGCAGTTATTCTCATGTTTCTACCGATTCAAAGTAATAGGTTGATCAGTTGAGGTGGGCGGGGTTAGACTCAGGTGGGCGGGGTTTGTAAAAAAATAACTGACTCTTTTCATGACTCTTTTCTGGCTGAAAACTGCAGATTTGAGCATTAAATACTCTAAAACTGCAGCATCTTACAGCATAAGGGACACAGCGCTGGAAACAGCAGGTCTGACACTGTCCTCAGCAAGCGGGGCATAATCTATGTGACAGGTTCTCTTTAAAGGGGTTTTGCCACGATGTAATGTTGACGTGGGATTCTCCAAAATGGGTATTTATCACTTTTCTGAATATATGTGATTACAAAAAGTGAAGCCTCTGAGAGCTACAGCCTGACTAAGATGCCCTTAGTTTCCTGACAGTTTACATTAGACACGACCAGGAGCTTGCGTTGTCTGCACTTCTTATCTGGTGACAGGGAACATGAAGGAGCTTGCAAGGGACTGGGGAGAAAAAGCAGTGAATGAGCCTGTGTCTTTTGTATAGAATCCACTGGTTGTAATGTAATTATTTGAGTAAACATTTCAGACTCTCCCTGGCTGTCTGCTCACCCCCCCTTTCACTCTCCCCTGTGACGTAGCATGCTGAGTTAATCTTCTCTCCTGAGCAGATAAGAGGTAAGGAACTCACTTCTTGGCAAAACCCCTGTAAGGAAGAACCTGTAAAAATAGAGGCATGGCCTAAAAGAATAGGGCTGTGGTCGGTAAAAAGGGACGGAAAACTTAGGGCCAGCTCTGTGTGGCGAAAACTCTAGCTACTCCACTGGATGTTCTTCATCGTATAAACCCAAAATTGTCCCTGGAGGGCAACACCACCAGACATGCTACTTGGGATGGTTAATGGTTATAGGAATCAGGGGAGACCAAAGACCCATCAAGAATAACACAGGAATGAACATCAAATAATTGAAAGAAGCAAGTGTGGTGAGAACTGGCCTAAAGAGTCTCCATGGGTCGGACAATGCTGAATGGATAGAAGAAGACATCCTGGTCTGCAGTGCATTGAGTGCCAAGTTACCATTTACTACATCTGTAATTGGTCTATGAAGGCGAGCTTCATCCGTCTGGATTTGTATTCATCAGCTTGTACGTTTTATGTTATGGAAAGAGTAGTTTATGTTTGATACCGATTAGGCACAAATAAAATAAAATGCTGCACAATTTATTTGAACGGTGTCTCTTTAAATCAGGGTGCTAAATCTGAAAAATAAAACCATCAGACCTTTTAATATACATAAAAGAGGACCTTTCAACAAGCCAAAGCTGCCTTGGAATGCTGCAATAAATCACAATAATTCTTCCCGTGCACTGCCATGGAGGTGATTACAGAGAAGAGAGAGCAATGCATAAATATATATGCTAAAGTCAGAGACGAATGAGCGAAGAAGAGAGGATAAAAATCAACCATCGCTGAGACAAAGCTGATATCATAACAGATATCAGCATGAGGGGGTGGATGTCAAAGGAATTGAATAAACACCAATCATTCCTCAAAAGATGGGTGCTCTAACTCTGTTTGGTATCAAATTGCTACTTTCTGTGCCATATTGAGTTATAGACTGATTTATGGACGATGGCGGAGGCTTTTTTTTTTTCTATTTTCCAGCCTACCTTTTTGTATTGCTGTAAATCCTATCAGAATTTATGAAACCAGCAATAGAAGACGGAGTGTACTCATTTCATTACGGATGCAAGTCAAGGCAGAATATTACAGGAAATTGGAAATAGGAGATATATTTGTTTACTTAATTCAGTTAAAGGGATAAAATGCATTAAAGGGGTTGTTTGGATTTAGAAGAAAAAATTATTTTTCTTCCTTTTAAAAAAAAAAAAAAAAAAAAGTGCCCCTCTTGACTGTGGCCTGTTTTTGGTATTGCATCTAATCTCCATTTACGTGAATAGGGCTGAGAAGCAACACCAGTCTTGGGTCATGGCCAAAAATTCAGATTCCCTTGTGTCCCTGTGGACAGCACAATGAGGAAATCTTTACCCTGTGGTCTGATAGGACAGATGGAATAGTGAATATGCTACATAATGAAGTCCTCAACCCCTCCCACTTGTATTTTTTTTTCTGTTCCCCTAAATGCAGAACAGGTGGATCACTCTTAGGCCGTATCCCCACGGCACAGAACAAATATCGGGTGGTTTATCCGATCGGTATTTGTACTGTTTTCGTGCCGGACGGAAGAATCAACATGTTCTTCTGAAAAGCCACCGGCCGGAAAACCCGTGCAGTAGGGACTACTGCACGGGTTTTCCGTAGAGGTCCAGTTTAAAATTTGTCAGTCGGTTTGCCGACGGTTTTCAAAACCGAAAACTGTCTGAAAAACCGTCTGCAAACCCGTGCCGTGGGGACAAGCCCTTAGGACGACATGTTTGATTTTAGGTGCCCCGGTGACATTTTTTGCGCGCTTTTGTAGCATAGAATCTATGAACCTGTTCCACTGTGGTAAGCCTACAAAAAACCGGGCAACCAATATTGAAACCATAAGGTAAATAACAAACAAATACCAACAACAGCCTTATGGAAAAATCTATTAAATCTTTATTACACCAAATAATACAAAACAATAAGAGTGAAACAATAAAAACCTAACAAAAAAATAAAATCTACACAAACCTGTAAGCTGTAAACAAGGACTTTTTGCAGTATGAAACGTGTAAGTGTGACACTCGTTTGTGCTACCCTCTGTTGTCGGATTATGTGCAAATAAAGTAACTGAATTTTACCCCGCTGGACAGTCTTCTTCCTGGTTGAAGATATGATGCACGTTTTTTAGGGTACATCCAATAGTGTGAATTTTTTATTGCAGGATAATTGTAGCATTTTCACAGATATTTTCACAGTGGTGAAGCTTGTAGAATTTTTGCACATTTTCCACTATAGATTTTGGTGCAGATTATTTACAATAGTGGTCGCTCTATAAATGTGTTGCAAAATGCATCAAAATTTAGCGTATTTTGGCACAGACACATTTGTGATCTGTTTTAGATACTTTTGTGCCTCACCTGACCTGCACAAATGACTGTGGACAGGAGGATATCTTCAATGCAATAACATGCGGCCAAACTTGGCCAAAATTCTGGCATACAATTTTTGGCTACAGCAAACCAACTAATATTTGGTCTAAAAAAAAGTTTATGGATTTGCCATATCACGCAGCATGCGCCACTGTGATAAATTAGGTGCATTCTTAAACTGCCCAAGTCTACACGGTCTCGTTAAAGGGCAGTTTAATGCATTGCAGTTTTGCAACAAATACTGTCAAAAGTGCTGCCGTTTTTTTTTTTCCTCTATTATTCTTTTTGGCAAAAACTGCAGGAGCCAGATGTTAGCTGGAACTTAATAGGCAAATATAAAACACACAACAGATGTTACATTCTACTTTGTAAAGTTAATTTGGTCAGTTTGTCGCACTTTTTCCATAGACCTCCATTGTTTTTTTACTGCACCAGAAAAAGCCGTGACTGTTACGTTTTTATGCACTTTTTACAGCTGAATCACATGATTTGCAATGGGGAAAAATGCAGCAGAAAACAAAGCACATCAAGAAATGTACGTATCAATACACACTGTTTAGGAAAACTCATTACAAAAACTGCATGAAAAAAATGCATGAAGCCTGCAAAAAAAGCCTGTTTTGGTCAAACAAGTGCAAAATCTAAGTGTGAATAGACAGGAATAGATAATGTCCCCTAATGTGTTTATAATCCGCATCTGCAGACTTCCCTGCAAAATCCTCAAGAAATTATTACATTGCGGATTTATTGCCTATTTATTGATTTTTCTCCACAGTGTGTGGATATAATTTGTCAGAATTAGCTAGAAAACCAGCAGCTAAAAACCCATAGCAAATATGTCCCATGTGAACATATCCTTAGGGCAGGAATATACAATGCGCCGTTTGTTTCCCCTCCAATTTGTCCGCCAATAGCTAGATGAGTTTGCTGATATCTCCTGTGGCTATTGGCAGACGCCTCGGAGGCAGAACTATCACTGCGTGTTCCTACTTTTAAAATTCGATTTGATAGATCAACTAAACCACGACGGGTGAGGCCACACAACACGGCTGCATTATGCCTCTTGCAGTTTTTGCGGCAGTTACAATGCATTTTAGATCTGTCCTTTTTCTGGTCATTATTTTGCCATTTGTATCTTGAGTACTACTATGTTGCCATTTGCATATATTGTCATTTGATGTATCTGTGTTTTTTTTTTTTAGTTAAATATTTTGCTTCCACAATAACAAGCATTTACAAGACAGTTCTTTACTGCTGCATCAACTGTACGCAGTTCAGCCAACCCATTAACGATGTGTGTAGATCACAGGTGTCAAACTGCCGGCCCTCCAGCTGTTGGGAAACTACAACTCCCATCTTGCATTTGTATAATCTATAACAGTGGCATGATGGGAGTTGTAGTTTCCCAACAGCTGGAGGGCCGGCAGTTTGACACCCCTGGTGTAGATGAACCAATTAAAGCAAGAGTCATGTGCAGTATGTGCAATCATGAACAGTAACTATAGTTTGGCACAATAATTAAACTTCACTGGTGGACCCCAAGAAACAACTTCTCTGGCCATGTGCACATGCATTTTGAAAAATGAGTCTATAGGCGCACGCTGGTGTAGCAACCAAAAGCAATAAAAACACAACACAATATCAGCAGCACTCTACAAGCACTAAAAAACAGTCAAAGAGGACATAGAAATTTTTTTGAAAAGCATTTCTGCTATTTTGGAATGCCTGAAAATGTTAAGTTTCTTAGTGTACATTTTTGAATAAAACTGTAATAGCCCATCTATCGACAGCAAAGTGACCTTAATTCAGATGGGAACCTACACTATATATTATCTCTCTTGGTGCTTGTTCAGACCTCCACATTTCAGGGAGTGAAGATTCCAGCTATAACTTGATCTAATTAAAAACATGCATTTCATGCATTCCAAAGTAGCAGAAATGCCTTTGAAAAAAATTCCTATGTCCCCTTTGACTGTTTTTAGTGCTTGCAGAGTGCTGCTGCTGATATTGTTTACAGTAGCTGTTTGGTGGCACAAGAATCAACTCCACTGGGGGTCCCAAAAATCAACTGGTGGGATGCAAAAATCAACTCCTCTGGTGGACCCAAAGAATTAACTCTACTGGTGGGCCCCAAGAATCAACTTTGCTGGTAGGCCCCAAGAATCAGCTCCACTGGGGGGCCCAAGAATAAACTCCACTGGTGGGCCCCAAGAATCAACTCCACTGGTGAGCCCCAAGAATCAACTTTGCTGGGGGCCCAGTAATGGTGGCCCCAAGAATCAACTCCACTGGTGGCCCAAACAGAAGAATCAACTCCACTGGTGGGCCCAAGAATAAACTCCACTGGAGCTTTTGGTCCCCAAGAATCAACTCCACTAGTGGGCCCCAAGAATCAACTCCACTGGTGGGCCCAATAATAAACTCCACTGGTGGGTCCTAAGAATCAAGTTAACTAATGA
This sequence comes from Phyllomedusa bahiana, assembly GCA_025379985.1. NCBI lineage: Eukaryota > Metazoa > Chordata > Amphibia > Anura > Hylidae > Phyllomedusa > Phyllomedusa bahiana. Next base: position 73,443 of record JAODAL010011270.1, on the reverse strand, counting down.
GCCCCAAGAATAAACTTCACTAGTTGGCCCCAAGGATCAACTTTACTACTAGGGTCCAGGTACACCAGTCTGACACTGGTGCAATCTGGGCACCTCTTTCACAAGCTGGTCACCACTGGGAAACATTTTGCTAGTACAAATTTTTTCTTGCCTTGGACCATGGCCATTGAAATCAATGAGGGTATCTTCTAGGAACAAAGCTTTTTTCATTGCAGCTCTTAATTAATCTCATAGAAGAGGAGAGACCCTGGCATTGGCCCAACATGCAGTAAAGGGTTATCTAAACCAAATGCTTCATTTGTATTCAAATAAAGTACAAGTAAAGCCTAAATTCCCCTTCCTAAAAATACTATAAAATCCTTGCTCCAGCCTGGGGAACTTCTTTCTTCCTTGTCACGTTGAGCCTTCTACCGTATAAGAATTATGTGTTCCAAATTTGGAAATTGAAGATTTGAACTTTCTTCCAGGTAGAAGTTCAAGGGTACATGATTGACAGCCGGTGGATATACCTCAGCGAGCAAAGATTATTAGGCAGCAACTATGTGAAGAAGGTGAAGCAGAGCTCTGCAGTGGGATTTACAAAAAGTCTGAATTTAGGTATATGCTGGCCATAGACTAAAAGCTGAGCCAACAGCATTCGTATGACATCTGGTGGAGTTTCATAAAACCTTGTCCAAGCAGCTTTGACTGGTGTTAATAAGACAGTTATGCAGAGATATGTCATGTTCTCTGTACAGATAATCTGTGGCCATATGTTGGACTCAAAAGGGCAGATAAACCAGTGTTTAAATAGGGATAAAGGGTCTGAAAACTACTTCAGGTGGTGTATTTCTTATTTACCAGACGACTAAGATTTTTCTCTGCTAACAACCATGTACATTGCTGAATTATATATTCATACTGTATACTACTGTAATGCGGCACCCAAAACTACTTGTAGGCCTATATTGTACCATCCATGGTGTGTCTCCAATTTCATACCAAAAACAAAAAAAAGTTTCTTCCTTTTTGTTTAGTTCTATTCCTTTCTATCAGTATTCTTTCAATCTCTATACCTATAGGTCTGATGTAATGGCCTTGCCTGTCTCTGCTCCACTGCCGGCTGGTGGTCAGACAACCCTTTTTGCTGCACTAATTACAATCTGGCAACGTAAACTATTACTAACAGCCACTTACTGCTTATAAGATGGCAAGGTTTTATATGTCTGAGAATTGAATGCATAAATGAAATCCAAGTCATATTTTTATGGCAGAAATCTGAAGCTGAAACTTAGATTTCTGATATGGTTGTGCAGTGGATTTGCATCATTCAATAAGGCTAAGGCATGCCACTTTTCTACAGTGGATTTTTTTTCCACCTTTTTGGCAAAAATCTGCGTAACAAATTTCTGTTTTATTCTATACATGGAATCAGGATTGTCATGTTTAATGCACATAAATCGGCACAGAAATCAGTTTCCAATACAACCTATGTGACATTACCTTTACTGTTAGACCGAAGGCACATGAGACAGATTTTGGTGCGGGTTTTGCTGATTTTACTGAGGATTTTCCATTATTGATAACAATGGGGAAAAGCAAAATCCAAAGGCACGGTTTATCTGCAGCTTTTTAGGTATACTTTATATACGAGAGCCATGTTTTTGTAGATTTCTATTGGTGATACTTAAATAGTTAGCCTCTAATGTATGATCAGCCTTTGATTGCTGATGCATGTGCACTCCACACCTTTTGTATGGGTTTTATTTAGACCACTGCAGCCATTTTGTTTTAGCTTTTTTTATTTTTTTATATGGCAGCCATGTTTGTGTAGACTTCTATTGGTGGTGCATGAGCATTCCACACCTTTTGTATGGGTTTAAGTCAGAGCACTGCAGCCATTTTCTTGTAGATTTTTAGGTATAACAAAAAACAACAACAGTACTCCTATTATTATCCAGGCGGAGAAAGCCACTTCGATATATATTACCCAGTATCGTAAATCATAAGACAAAAACCACAGAGAATATCAATACCTTTGGGCAAGATAGGTATATAAAATATAACTTTTAATGAAAATTACTGATAAAACCTACTTACTGAGATTCCTTATAGTACTGTTGCCACTTTAGAAGAGTTTTTGTTCCCTGATGAACCCACTCTATCGGTGGTGGGGGAAACGCGTCGGGACAGGGATACGTGTATATATAGTCTGTTGTGTGTGGTGACGGATGTTTAGTCTAGGTGGCATTACACACTGTAGTTGTATGTATAGGTGTAGTGGGTAAGGTACTATCACTAGGGCACTTATAGGGTTTTGTAAAGGGTTTCCCGGTGGGGTCGCCCTTTTGTTGGGGCGGGTTCCCCACGTTTTTAGGCAGTTTAGGTAGGGCAATTTTAGGGAATTGTTAGGTTTTATCAGTAATTTTCATTAAAAGTTATATTTTATATACCTATCTTGCCCAAAGGTATTGATATTCTCTGTGGTTTTTGGCTTTTTAGGTATACTTTATATACGACAGCCATGTTTATGTAGACTTCTATTGGTGATATTGAAACAGTTAGTCTCTATTGTATGATCAACCTTCGATTGGTCAATGATGGTCCACACAGGTCCCCAGAGGAAGCCTATGCGAAACGCGTGTGGGACTGTGTCCATACACGGCAGCCATTACAGGTATATGAGATTGGGTTAGATTGCTCATGGTTTCTATGGGGTAATAGTTTAACATATGTGTTTGGGGTGGATATTTTGGTGTCACTTGATATAGATTACCTGATAACTATTACCCCATATTACTGAACATGGTTTGATAAGTGGATATCATGAACAGTCTCAATCTAATATTATGTTTTGTTTTATTTGAATGAAATCTGCACCCATCCTTATCTGTTTTATTGGCTTCTGTGTAACCCTGTTCAGTTACTAATTGGTGGGTTTTAATAAAGGTAATTTGTTTTGTGTAGTGATTTCTGATAGTTATACTGACTTAATTATTGAGAAATTGTGGAATATCTAAGGTTTATCTGCAGGTTGTAGTGTAGATATAGTTTTATTCCACTCAAGTAATTGCAAAATAGATTTGCTGTGTTACTCACTTTCCAAACAGTTTAGATAAGTGGAAGAAGCTTGCTGGTAATAAAGGCAGTTTAATTGGAGCACAGTTAAAACTGTGCCAAAATTGGGTCGTGTGAAAGCACCCCTAGGGCTTGTCCCCAATGGCAAAGGTTTTCAGTAGGATCCGAAAACAGTCTGCAAACCGACTGTCAACCTTTTACAATGATTTTAATAGAAAATCCACACTGCATGGATTTTCCGCTGGACAGTTTTTATCACTACCGGCATTCCTAACAACTTAGAACATATTCATTCTTCTGCCTGGTTTTTGGGCAGAACATGAACATGTGATGTGAAGAAAGGCGGGTTGAATCTGCAAACCTCAGACAAAAGCCGCCCACCCTACGTGCCAAAAAAGGACAAAATGCTGGTCGGAAAATTCGACTGGTATTTTGTCTTTGCCGGCCGAACGTACCCTTAAAGGGGTTTTGCCATGAAGTAAAATTGATGTTGGAAGTTTGTAAATTAAATAATAAACATTTTCACCATTCATTATTATTAAAAATTCTGCACCGTTTTTGACTTAACTGCTCCTGTAGTGATCCATTGTTTACAGCTCATCTCCAGGGGATACGACCAGGGCTGAAAGCTCCTCAGTCCTGGTCGCACATGCTCAGACATCACCTCTCCTCTCAGGCAGCTACTGAGTGTTCAAACCCCGGGTGCTGTCATTCTACTCCTGTCCTTTGTACTCCTTAGTAATTAGTCAAACAGTGCAAATAAATAAGAAAATAATAACCTCAATGAGGTCTGTGCATTGATAAAGAGAAAAAAAGCACAGGTTTGGTTCCTGCAGGGATTTGCCTGGAGGCAAAAGTTTTACCGCTGAGCTACAATGTAGCTACTTACAGTTCTACACATAAACAGACCTTTCTTTGACTACAGAGAGGAAAGGCCCGATGTCATCCTGCTGGGTCACATGATATGCAATTCAAACAAATCACACATGCCCCCTTCTGAGCACACAGAGCTGAAGAGCAGGATACAGGAAGTATGAAATGAGATTGTGGCAAAACCCCTTTAAGATCCACAGCTAAATCGTTCCATTGCTCATTTAGCCTTACCCTTTATGTCTCCACGTACTGCACCTCAATGGATAAGGTTTGTTGGGTGTATAATAACTTATTATAACACTTGCATTAGTCATGGATATCCAGGTACTCCTGTTTTCCCCTACACAAATGTAATGGGATAAAAAGGCTAAGTAGACATTCACCATCCTGCAAAATGTATACATTATACAGTATATGCTAAATGCTTGCCAAAACTTACAATATACATATGTTGCTAACATACATATATACATATATTTCTGAAGGTGCTATTGAAATGAAATTCTCACTGGATGTCGGTAACAACCCATCCAAACAACACAGGCAAAGAAATCAGACCATAAATGTCCATAAATAAAGTTATGTGCAATAATGAGAAATGACTCGATACATTTAGGGGATCAATATGAATTGGGATGTAAACATTCCTCATCATCATGTTGTTCACATTTTGACATCATGAGATCAAAACAACACCTTACAATTGATCAACACTACCTCGCTATTGCAAGTCTTCAAGCATGATGCTCTCAGACGGAAGTGGCTACTGAGCTTAGAATCTCAGCAGATTGCAACAGAGATACAGAGACTCAAGATCGCATCATTAGGGAATAGCTGTTGGAGACTCTAGTACCTCAAATGGAGCGGCCTGGACTTTCTCCAGACCTGAACCCAGAAGACCTGTGGGATCAGCAGAGGCGCAGTGTAGAAGCGCATACCGCTGTATACTTGGAACTCAGTGACCTGAGGGGCGCCCTTCGAGAAGAGTGGGATGCCATGCCTCAGCAGTCAGTAACTCGACTTGTGAACAGCATAAGCATGAGCTTCAATTTCATAGTGTGTAAGGCTAAAAAAAGACAATTCTTCCATCTAGTTCAGCCTGTTGTGCTAAGGTGTTGATCCAGAGGAAGGCAAAAACCTGCAATGAGGTAGAAGCCAATTGTCCTCATTTTAGAGAAAAATTCCTTCCTGACTCCAATCTGGCAATCAGAAAAATCCCTGGATCAATGACCCCTTTCCTGAATCCTAGTCACTATAACTTGTTATATTATTACGCTCCAGAAATGCATCCAAACCCTTTTTGAACTCGGTTATTGAATTCACCATGACAAGTCCCTCTGGCAGAGAATTCCATAGTCTCACTGCTCTTACAGTAAAGAATCCCTTTCTATGTTTATGTAGAAACTTTCGTTCCTCAAGACGTAAAGGATGCCCCCTTGTTCTAGATACTGCCCTGTGTATAAATAAATCTTGGGAGAGATCTCTATATTGACCTTTGATGTATTTAAACATATTTATTATGTCCCCCCGAAGCCTTCTTTTCTCTAAACTAAATAACCCTAATCTTGCCAATCTTTCTGTGTACTGTAGTCCACCCAGTCCTTTTATTATTTTTGTTGCCCGCCTTTGTACCTGTTCAAGCTCTACAATGTCTTTCCTGTGCACTGGTGCCCAAAACTGTCCACAATATTCCATGTGTGGTCTAACCAGTGACTTGTATAATGGAAGAATAATGTTCTCATCATTTGCCTCTATGCCCCTTTTAATGCACCCCATGATCCTATTTGCTTTGGCTGCTGCTGCCTGACACTGGCTGCTACAATTAAGTTTACTGTCCACCAGGATTCCCAAGTCCTTCTCCATGTCACTTTTACCCAGTGTTTTTCCATTTAACATGTAATCATGTAATGGATTTCTCTTCCCCATGTGCATAACCTTGCATTTATCTGTGTTAAACCTCATCTGACATTTCTCTGCCCAGGCCTCCAACTTATTCAGATCCCTTTGTAATAACATATTATCCTCTATTGTGTTGATTACTTTACAGAGCTTAGTATCGTCTGCAAAGATCGATATTCTACTGTGTATTCCCTGTGTAAGATCATTAATGAAAATGTTAAAGAGGATAGGGCCCAATACTGACCCTTGTGGTACCCCACTAGTAACAGCAATCCAGTCAGAGTATGTACCGTTAATTACTACCCTTTGTTTTCTATCAGTGAGCCAGTTACTTACCCACTTGCACACATTTTCCCCCAGTCCAAGCATTCTCATTTTATTTACCAACCTTTTATGTGGCACCGTATCAAATGCTTTAGAAAAATCTAGATATATGACATCCAGTGCCTCACCCCGATCCAGTCTAGCACTGACTTCCTCATAGAAGCTGATGAGATTAGTCTGACAGGACCGATCCTTCATGAACCCGTGCTGGAACGGCGTTATACATTTATTTTCAGTGAGATACTCCAGGATAGCATCTCTGAGAAAACCTTCAAACATTTTACCTACAACAGAGGTTAAGCTTACCGGCCTATAGTTTCCTGGATCACTTTTTGACCCTTTTTGAATATTGGCACCACATTTGCTATGCGCCAATCCTTTGGGACATACCCCGTTATTAGACAGTCCATGAATATTAAGAATAGGGGCCTATCTATGACATCACTTAACTCTCTTAGGACACGTGGGTGTATGCCATCTGGACCTGGGGATTTGTCTATTTTAATCTTCCTAAGACGCTGATGCTCAAGACCATGTGACATGTTATTGAGACATTGAGTTTTTGATGGATTACACCCTCCATTGTTGGCTTTTGTTTCATTAAATTATTTTAGATGAGAAAATCAACATTGCACGCTGTTACATAAATGGTCGACTTTCAGGATAAAATATCACTGTAGGGTGAAATTTTCATGTTTTCCATAAGTTTCACCGAAAGCCAAATATCCCTAACTTTTTGTGAATAGTGTTGGTATATAGAAGCTAAGGAATACAATGTTGCAAATAGTAAATAGGTTGCAACAGATCTACATCCTTTATCCAAAATATTTTTCAACTTGCCATCAATATGTTACTGCTTGTCACCTTTTTTCCCTGGCAATTTAATTGGTTAGATTTAATTTTTTATGATGGATGCAAACATAGATGTCATAGAGTATGTTTTCCACTAGTGTATAATAAAAAGGTGTTATAAGAAGTGCCAGTGATAGGGCACCTTGAATCTAAACTCAAGGCTGCATATTAAGCTACTTTATTTATACATGTTGTATATATATTGTAAGAAAGCTCAAGGAGTCATTGTGGACGACAGATACGTGTCACCCAGCTGTCTAATTTCTGTGAAGTAACAGCTAGTGCTGATCGAACTGTTCGAGAAAAGTTAAGTTCGAGTCGAACATCTTGATCACTATATTTACTATTTTGCCATAGGCAAACTTAAACTCTATCAGTTCTCTATCTATAAAACACTAAATCGTAACTTTTATTATATATAACACTAAACCTCTATACACACTATTTAAAAACCTGATTTCTAACCTCTCAATTTAACCCTTTCTACTTCTGAAGGAAGGAATAGCTCCTTTTCTATTATCAAGTCTGGTGGAACCCACCTACCCACAGGAAAGCCTTATATATACAGCAATTTACTAGCTCCAATAAGGGATCCCAAGCCTCCTACTTGGGCAGTCATCCCTAATCTGATGGACATAAAACAAATAAGGCCCCCTTGTGACACCCTCTGCAGCGGGTGACACTTGTAGACAGAGGTGAGAAATCACAATTTAAAACGTCCTGTCTGACCTCCCCAACATGTTTCACCAGCTAACCTAGCTTCATCAGGGGTTAGATGACATAATAAAAGTTACGATTTAGTGTTTTATAGATAGAGAACTGATAGAGTTTTAGTTTGCCTATGGCAAATAGTAAATATAGTGATCAAAAGTCACTCTCTGTTCTCTTGCAAGATTCCCATTTTTTTTGGGAGACTAATTGAACATCTTGATTTTCTCAAACTTGAATCGAACCGAACATTTTACTGTTTGTTCAAGTAAATGTTCGAGTTCGAGAGACATTCGACACGCCATTTTAATAGTTTTCAGTGCCTATCTGCACTTTCGGCGGCCATCCAATCACTACAGAGCACAGAGAAGTGTCAAAAACGTCATCGCTGAGATGTACGGCTCTCATTGGCTGCTAAAATCACATGACCATGTTATATATATTTCACTGTATTGCGTTATGAACGGCATTTTCAGCTCACTCTCTGTACTGTACAGGCACAAGATTTGTTTATTAGTGACAGGAAAAACTGCTATATAGATTAGTTAGGTAGTTAGTTAGGGGGGGGGAGGGGTGCAGAAAGCTGAGTGAATCAAGACATAGTGAGATAGCATTTTCCTCTGCATAGAAATCAATAGTTAGGGAGTTTTGCACTGCTGGCTACATCTTTCCCCCACCCAGAAGCTGTTATTTGGCGACATTTGCAGGCTCACATAACGCCTAACTCTCATATACATGGATATATTTTATACACAGTGCTTGGATTTGCCAAAATATATTCAGTGCCTAAAAGTTCAGTTTTTGCAGTATTAGGGGTAAAATAATTTTTATAACACACTGTCTCCAATTCTCCTATACAACGAAATATTTTCTAAATAATGGTTGGTTGGTGAAAATTATACTGAGTGGAGAAAAGTTCATTTTTTGCAGTTTTGAGGGGTTCAGTAATAGTATAACACACCGTCTCCAAATCTCCTATACAAAGAAATACATTTTAAATAGTAGTTGGTTGGTGAAAATTATACTGAGTGGAGAAAAGTTCATTTTTGGGGGAGAAATATCTTTCAAATATACCGTGTGTTGTTGTCATACAGATATATATCCAGGAAATAGAGTTCTCTCTGTTGCTAAATCTTACTCAACGTCAAAAAGTGTAATTGTGCCAGATTTTAAGTCCACATAACATTGAAATATACCAGTGCGTTATTGTGATCCACATATATATATACACTTCTCTCTTTTTTATTACATTTATCTTGTGCCACGCACAGAGCTATAATATTTAGCTTTTGAATATGGTGAGAACTAGAGGTGGTAAGCGAGGAAGGAGGGGGCGTAGGAAGTGGAGATAGAGGTATGAAACAAGGCACTCCTTCCAGTGCTCCGGACCACACACAAGCGAGCACATCGTCAGTCGCAGGACCATCAGTTCATTAATGAACAGTGTCGCCAATCTGTTCTTCAGTGGTTATGGAGACATCAAAGTTTACCCACAAGTCTGGGTTACCATGGAAACAGGCTGAGGCTCTTTGTTACATCATGTGGGAGTAGTAACCACCTTGACACATGAAATGAAAATTGGGCATGATTGGCCCCTGTTCTTGGCTCCGTGGGAGAAGGTAGTACCCCCAAACCAACCACCCTGCGAGGACCACCCAATGAGTCCGGTTGATGAGGTTGTCCTGGATTTTCCTTTACTGCCCTAGTGGGGGAAGATGGGGAGGAGTCACCCTCGGAGGAAGATTTCCCAGATTTCTGGTTGCCCGCGTAAAATTTTGGTACAGCTCAACTCTGAAATGAAACTCTGAGATGCTTGGAATAGTGTAGTTGTCCTAAATGGGATATCCCAGGAGCCCAAGGGAGACAAGAGGTACCCAAATTTTTCAGCTTGTAGTGCCCACGTCTTATCGGCATAAAGTGATGGATTTGGCACATGTTCATTTAGTGACAGAAAAAAAAAATCAGAAAGAGAATTCTGCAGAGATTCTACTGGCCGGACTGCCAAAAGGAAAACCAGAATTAATGTAAGTCCTGTCCTGGCTGTCAGTTAACCTTCACTGTAGCTCACTTCCGTGGGTCCCTTAGTAAAGTCTGCAAAAGGCAACCGATACATTCTGGTTGTAATGGATTACGTGACCCGGTACCTGGTGGATGGTCTGGTTGAGAGGTTCAACAAGACCCTAAAAGCCATACTAAAAAAAGTGGTTGAGAAAGATGGGAGGGATTGGGACTGCCTCTTGCCATTTCTGCTGTTTGCAATCAGAGAGGTTCCCCAAACTTCCACCGGGTTTTCGTCCTTTGAGCTGTTACATGGCCAGCACACAATGGGGCTGCTGGATGTGGCTGTGGAAAAATGGGAGAGTGAGCCCATGCCCTATACTAGGGTCATAGAGAATGTGTCTCAAATACAGAAGAAAATGGCAAAAGGTAATGTCCATTGTGAAGGAACATCTTCGCCAGGTACTAGAGGTACAGGCAAGGGTTTATAATAGGTCCGTCCGGCTGAAACACTTTAATCCGGCGCTAGTGCTAGTAGCCAAGGTCAAGAGAAAATTCCTGGCTAAGTGGCAGGATCCCTAAAAGATTGTAGAAAAGGTAGACAAAGTCAAATATAAGGTCCATCAGCCAGGAAGGAGAAAGCCCTGGAAGCCCCTTGCCTCACTAGCTAACTTATGCCAAAGGTTGAGGTTGTAAAAATTGCTGAGACCTTGTCCCCCTCCCAAAAACAAAAATGTAGGGAGCTACTATATCAGAACAATTACCTGTTCACCGAGATCCCCGGCCTGATGATTGTGACCAAACATGAAATCTTCACGGATCCCCAGATCCGAGTGAACTTTAGACCATGTGGGATCCTGGAAGCCTGTCTGGAAGTCAATGCCAATGAAGTACAAAGGATGCTAGACCTAGAGTTAATAAAAAGGTCCAAGAGTGGCTGGTCCAACCCCATCGTCCCAGTACCAAGGCCCAATGGGGAATTGAGGTTTTGCAATGACTCGGCTTAATGCGGTATCAAGTGTGGATACTTATCCCATGCCCAGGGTAGATGAGTTGATTGAGCAGCTGGGGCCCGCCCGGTATACCTTAGGCCTTGCTATAAGTTACTGGCATATCCCATGGTCCAAAGAAGTTAGGGAAAAGACTGCCTTTTCTACACCTGATGGGTCATACCAGTATGTCCGTATGCCCTTTGAGTTACAGGGAGCTTCTGCTACCTTCCATAGAGCCATGGACCAAGTTTTGCACCCCCATCGAAAGTACACAGTGGAGTATTTGGATGACATTGTCCTCTCTAGCCCAATTGGGCAAGCCACATCAACAAGGTCCAGGTTGTTGTGAATACCTTGAGGAAGGCGAGCTTCACAATAAACCCCAAAAAGTGTGCACTGGGAATAAAGGAAGCCAGATACCTGGGGTACATAGTGGGGAGAAGGGAAATTAACCCTCGGGTAAACAAAGTAGAAGCCATTCAGAACTGACCTCGCCTACTGACCAAGAAGCAGGTGAGCGCCTTTCTGGGGATGATAGGATACTGCAGGCAGTTCATCGCCAGGTTTGCAGAAGTTGTAGTTCCTTTGACTGACCTGATAAAGGGGACAAAGTCCACAGTGATGAGATGGTTCACTGAAGCCGAAAAAGCCTTCCTAGAGCTCAAACAGGCCTGTGTATACAACCTGTCTTGGTAGCCCAGATTTTTCTCTTGAGTTTGTGGTCCAGACAGATGTTTCTGATGTGGGTCTGAGTGCAGTCTTGTCCCGAGTAATAAATGTGGAGGGTACACTGAACTTTGTGAGTACGGTGCGTGGTACTACACGGTAGGCCAGACCCAATGATAGAGACGGTTCCTCTGTATGTTAGTTAGCGGCTAGATGGCCTTGGACTTATGTTATGCTACTGTGCACACAGACTGTGTAAATTTCTGTTGCGGCTGAAGATAAGCCATTTGGTTTATGTTTGCTTGTGACTAAATAAAAGCTCTGCTAAACAGATGCCAAAAGACTGTCTCTCAAATACCATCGTGTTAATCCCATACAATATGAATGTATATGTTAGCAGTGCAGGAATATGTGTGGGTATGTGTGTATATATATATATATATATATAATATATATATATATATATATATATATATATATAATATATATATATATATATATAATATATATATATATATATATATATATATATATACTGTGTTTCCCCAATAGTAAGACACCCCCGATAGTAAGACATAGCGGGGAGTTTAAGTTTAATGTAAGACGTACCCCGAAAGTAAGACGTAGTAAACTACGTTGTCTGCGCTCGGGCGATGCGATGGCCCGGGCGCCGACAGGGACGCTTCAGCTATATGCGGCTCCTCAGGGAGCGCATATAACTGATTGCCGAGTGAGCGCACAGTGTCCGGACGCTGCGCTGGCCCGGGCACTGTCCGCGATTCCTTCACCTATATGCGACTCCTCCGGAGCGCATATAAGTGAAGAGATACCCACTGCGGTGCACAGAGCGAGCGCTCCGTGCTCCGCAGTGGCCTCCGGGCGACCGCAGACTGGCGGCTGTCCTGAGATCCCGGCACAGGCAGCGTGTGTCATCACACTGCGTGCGCGGCCTGATGATGTCACCCGCCTGTGCCGAGAAGAAGATAGAGCAGAGCCGAGAGCGCGGGAGACGGAGCAGCGGGGATCCAGGTAAGTGATTGTTTGTTTTTTTATTTTGATATTATTGCCTACAGCTGCCTATACCTGCCTACAGCTGCCTATACCTGCCTACAGCTGCCTATACCTGCCCTATACCTGCCTACAGCTGCCTATACCTGCCTACAGCTGCCTATACCTGCCTACAGCCGGCCCTATACCAGCCAACAGCTGCCTATAACATGCCTAACCTGCCTACTACTGCCCTATACCTGCCTACAGCCTGGCCTATACCTGCCTACAGCCTGCCCTATACCTGCTACAGCTGCCTATAAATGCCTACAGCGGCCTATACCTGCCCTATACCTGCCTACAGCCGGCCCTATTCCCTACCTACAGCCTGCCCTATACCTGCATCTGGGGCCATATACCTGCCAATATAAGACATACCCCGAAAGTAAGACATAGTGGGACTTTTGGGGGTAAAAAGAATGTAAGACGCTGTCTTACTTTCGGGGAAACACGGTATATATATATATATATATATATATAATATATATATATATATATATATATATATATATAGGCAAGAAGGCAGCACATCCAAAGATAAATATGAAGGTGGGTGCAACGTTTCGGCGCAGGAATGAAAAAGGCTTATTCCTGAGCCGAAACATTGCCTTTGGACATGTAATAAAGGGCTGTTCTTTTTATATATATATATATATATATACCTACTGTGCAAACATTATCCACATATAAGACTCTACACCATGCATCTTGCATCTATTTAAAAAGAAGTAGTGTCAAAAACGAGTGCATAAAACTACAGTGGCAATATGTCCATCCATGTAGCTCAATGCATACACTAACACACGTTCAGCTATATGTTTTTTTTAATAAAATTTATATAGCTAAAATTTGGATGACTATGATCTGAACCTAGCCTAATTCAATTCCTACCGTGTTACCAATCTATGCTTCACAGATGTGTAATGCAGCACCCATGGTCTACGATGCGTTCATACCTCGTTTTGCCTCCAATTTCATACTGAGCGCATAGAGAATTTTCCATATATTTCCTATCATTCCATGCCATAATACTGCAATAGAAGCATTGCTTCTGGGAATGAATACAGTGGCATATGTAAGCACCATATGGCAGCACACGGAGCGCATACAGCTTGTTAATATGGACCTATAGGGAATTTGCATGCTGCTGTATAGGCTCGATGAACTGCAAACATACATAGGCCTGTGCTTTACTGCAGGCAAGAAATAAGTGTAAAGTAGAAAACGAAGACGACAATGCTTCCTATAGCGTTGGGCTAGACTGCTGTGTGGTCAATTAGTTACATTATTAAGCGGATTAGATCTTTGCGTGCTAATGTGTGTTTACATACTGCTGCCTGACTTGTGACACAGCTACGGTATTTATAGACCGTCTCCAACCCGAGGAGAGTTCAGGGAACATATACAAGCAGATTACCCCGCATTAACCCACGAGGGGCACGGGATTAGCACTCTCCTTGGCAATAGGATGATGTTTATGAGTCACAGCTGTGGAGCTGAAAATGAAATTAACTGTTTCTTGGTAAAAAATAGTGCAAACAGTCTGTTACCTTACAACCTACATATGGAAAATAATGAAAGCGTCTGGATTTAATGATGTTTTCACTGTCTAATGAGGGAGGCAGAACGTGGCGTGTGGAATCCTATCAAGACCGTCCTCAAGACAGCGAGATAAAACATTATGAATGACATGTGGACATGAAATCCGTTTACGAGCTCGAGGAAAATGACGTATGGCCGCTTACTGGCTGCAATTGATTTTATCCCTCCTAACACCTTCTGACGTCTATTTCATGTAATATCTTCCTGTAGTTTATGGAAGATATTGGAGCGTTAGCAGCTGGAAGATATTTCAGGAGTTAATTGAGGGACTTGTAGCCGTATGTACATAAAACAAGTGTAGGCTGGGAGGAATCTAGAGCATAGGAGCATGGTGCATACATGGGGTCATTGGCTAAGGTCAAAATTGTCTCCTAACAAGTCATAGATGGATTGCATTGGTAATGTCTGTGTGCCTCCCAAGTGGCCCTTTTCGAGAGATAGTCTCTACTTTTTACCCAAATCCCCCTGTCCTCCATGTTTGTGGGGATTTTGGGCAACATTTCCTAAATCGCCAACGCTAGTTTTTTGGTCTATTTTGCGCCAAACCCACTTTTGACGCCATATTCTTGTTGTAAATGAACTGTCGTACACCAAAACTAGGCGCTGTGCCCCCGTCGCGCAATGCGCCTATTGAGGAGCATTACATATGTTTTGCGCCTCCGTCGGGCAATGTACCTCGATAGACGCATTACATATACTACCAATCATATGCTATGCGCCTTTTTTGAGGCGACCCGCCTTTTTCGGCGCAATGCGCCTTTTTAGGAGCATTAAGTTTTCTATGCAAGGTATACCTGACGCCAGTTTTTAGACGCACTCTACACTCATTTAATGTGCCTAAAACTGGCATGGATACACCACTTTTCGGACATGTCGCCCTTAGTGTATATGTCGTTCACTATTTGGTATAAATAGTATGTTATCTATATTCTACAGATTGGTATGAATTTTTTCTTTTTTTCTTTTCCAATAAAAATCTGCAAAGGGTCGATCGGCCTGTTTCTCATTCATTTAGATGCCGTGATTGCTGTGTCACTATATGGTTAAAAAGTTGGGATTGAAGCCGGCTCCGATCTCTGCCCACATCAGCGAGTGTCAGCTGTATTAATCAGCCGGCTCCCATCGCCTATGGAGCATGCGCAGCGTCGGTTAGAGGTTAACTACCCAGATGTCGCAGTCAATAGGGGACTCGACATCAAGGTGGTAGACAGATGTAGGGAGTCGCCTTGTCAAATCAACCATCGGCACCTGTGTGACATGACTGCGGGATGCCCATGGCTGCCATGTCAGCCAGAGACCAAATAACAACCACTGGGTCTGCAATGTACAGATGGCTAATAGGTCTTGCCCAGAGACAGAGTGTAATAGGCTGCCTGTCACAGGCATTACACGTAATAATACAGTAAAAGTAAAATAAAAAATATAAAAAAGTAAAAACAGTAAGAAAAAAATGCTTTAACTTAAAAATAAACAGGATGAGCAAAAAACTCCACTTTTTGTAAAAACAATTTAAAAAACGTACATATAATGGGCATCACTGCGTCCGTAATGATCCAATTTATAAAGTTATTATGTTATTTAATCCATAGGATGAAAGCTACAAAAAAATTAAAAAAAATGCCAAAACCGTATTTTTCATCCTGGCTTACAAAAAACAGAATATAAGGTGATCAAAAACTCTTATGAATCCAAAATGTTGCCAGTAAAATCCTTCAAATAAAAAAGACCTTATATCAATCCGAATATAAAAAGTTACGGATCTTAGTATATCGGCATTTGAAAATGTGATTTTTTTTGTAAACAGTTTTAAGTGGCAAAAAATATTTGCGGATATTAGGTGTGTCCTGTACAAAACATTTATGCAAAGAAATATTTGTTCCCAATCCTGTACCAGCTAGTGAGGATTTTGCCACCGATTTTTTTTCTTACATTAACTTCTATAGGAAAAAGGCATTGAAGAAAAATCTACAACAAAATCGGCAACACAATCTGTAATATTTGGTGCAAGTTTTGAAGTGCAGGTTTCTGTGGATTAAGCTGTGGATTTGGCAGTGGATCGGTCCCGTGTGAACAGACCCTTAAAGGGGTTTATACTCAGTACAGGCTTTCGCAGCTTTCCCTGATTCTCTGTCTCTTACAACTTCAAATCCAGGGGCGGGTCTTTCCTCCCAGTAGGCGTGGCTCTCCTCCCAGTAGATGTGTCTCTCCTCCCAGTAGGTGTGTCTTTCCTCCCAGTTGTCCTGTTTCTCCTCCCAGTTGGCATGTCTCTCTACCCAGTAGGTGAGTCTTTTCTCCCAGTAAGCGTGTCTCTCCTCCCAGTAGGCGTGTCTTCCCTCACTGAAGACTGTGTGAGCAGTGGAAGGGAGAGGATGTCACAGCTCTGCAGGCCTCCTGCTATGGTCAGTTCTCATGGCTGCAGAGCTGTCAACTCCCTCCACAAGCTCCTTGTATCCAGAATACCTGCATTGCTGTAAACATTTATACACACAGCCTGAACTGATTAAACAAATTTGAGAAATGCACTCTACTTCTCTTCTGTTATCAGGTAGAAGGAGAGCAAAGTGTATAAGGCTGTGTTATATGGGTGGGGGAGCAGTGTATTAGGCTTATATGGGGAGGGTGCAGAGTGTATAAGGCTGTGTTATATGAGGGGAGAATGAATCTAGCAGCTAGAGACTCAGTTATTGCCCAGATTCTTTACCTAGAGCTATCACTGGGAGATGAGCAGACAGCCTTTATTACACAGAGACAGCAGCCAGCACAGAAAGATATTTCACTTTCATTTTCCACAGGTCAGAGGGGAGTAAGCACAGAAAATGCAGGCAGCCAATCACAGTACAGGGGGCGTGTCCAACCCAGGCGGTGTGTCCCAACTGGCTGAACTAAATATCAGTCTGCCAATCCCAGTTGCGGGGGCGTGGACCGACCTGGGCTGCTGATTTAGCTCTAGACACGCACAGATTAGCTCATACCTGCTATACTAAATGATTTAGGTAATGCAAACCAAATGCAAAAGTGCTTTTACTGTTCCTATCATTACAGATATGATCTTTGTAGCTAGAAAGCCCCTTTAAGATGCAAACACTGTCCAGCCTATCCTTTGCCATAACTGGATAAAATTTTTGACAGGAACCAGACATGATATTGTGGTTTAACTTGTTTTTATGGGCATTGGGTCTTTTTGATATTTGATTGTAATAACAATATAATTAGGTATACAGCACAATTCTGTAGATGCCTTTTTCTCTTGTTGGTTGCAGCCTTTGTTTTGGCACGTGTGCTTGCACTCATTTTGATATAGCTGGTGTCCATATTTCCTTTGGCTAAATATAAATTTATGTTACAAGTTATTTTTTCTGTTATACAATCATAGTTGCCATGATAACTCTTCCACCACCTTGCCCATCGACCAAAAGTGTTGTCACATTCCAGCCTAGGTGCCCTCTAAGATAACACCAGCATTAGAAATAGTACAAGGAGAGCCCAGGAGCTGTTATGCTGCTATCCTAGAGATACATTACAGCACACCTGACCTGGAATTACTGGAATTACTGTATACAGTAGGGCCGTCATAACGCCCCATATCCATATCGATTCCCCACTGGGTCTCCCCAGCCTCCCATACTTTATATAATAGCATGGTCCTCTGCGTAACTCAAAGCTTTTCGCACCTGTGAAGAACATTGGTTGATAATCCCATCAGTTTAACATGTGCACCGATCTATTTTACAATGCGGGGACGTGACAAGAGGGCAACCCTCTAAACGTATCATGTAACCGTATTAAGCTCTAATCCTCTCTAATGTTTGTTGTGATTTATACAAGAGTGCCCAATGCGGTTTACGACGAGCTAAATGGTAGTGACTGCTGGGAGGATTTATTTTGCTAAATTAGACAGGTATGCAGGGCAATCATGACATTTTCCTAACCTTCTCATCAAATTGTGCAATTGTTGATTCACCGGTGAAGCACGGAGAGAATATTAGGAATGCCTAATCCTCTGTGCTCCCTCCTCCTTCTATTCTACTAAATGTTCCATCTCATTGATTCTGAACTATGTTTGCTACCGGCACAGCCCAGACTTATTTCTTTCAAAAGAGGCCTCCAGAAGTCTCAGATTTTGCTAGGTAGAATAGGATAGGTATAGATAGGATAGGATAGGTAGAATAGAATAGATTTTGTTTTGCAGTTTCAGTTAAATGGGTTGTATCACTACAAGTATTGCTGCTTTTTAGGTTAAAAATCTTGGAAAAACAAGTCAACTTTGCAATATATGTCCATTAAAAAGTGTCCTACCTATTTCTAAGATATCCCCTCTTGTATCGGCTGCATCAGCTCCTCAGGTCGCTATAGCTACAGACCTGTTCAATCTCTCATGATAGGCTGCCAGCACTGGTTACTATAGCTACAGACCTGTTTGTTCTCTCCTGACAGGCTGCCAGCACTGGCTGCTATTGCTACAGACCTGTTCACTCTCTCCTGATAGGCCCTTTCCAGCACGGCTGCTATAGCTTTCAGACCTGGCTTCTACTGCAGCCTAGTGGAAGCCAGTAAACTCGCCCCCTAATTCAAAATGAAACCAAGAAAACAGGACTGAGGTAAGATGAATCAATGTAGTGAGACAACTCCTTGAAGCTTCAGTTTCAAGTGCAAACATGTTTATTCACAAAAAGGGTTCACATACTTATGTCATATTGTTTATTACTCGAATCCATCGCATATTCAAAGTAAAACAATCAATTGTTTTCATTAAAAACCTCCTACTGTTTTATGTATACCACTCCTATGAAGGTCTATATGTTTCCATGGTTATAGACTACAAAGTTTATGTGCACACTAAGGAGTTGTATCCTTCTTCCCTGGAGTACAAATTCAGTCTGCGTATCTAGTCTGATGTAGCCAGCTTCAGGCTCCCACTTCCTGTGCAGGCTGTGGGTGGTTCTACAGCAGTGATTGGCATATCAACTCTGCTACTCCTAGCTGAGTTTGTTAGGGTATGTTCAGATGGCTTATTTTGGCAAAAGCGTATTTCACCCCTTTATGCGCGTTATACGGCGTGAAATGCACGCCACAATTACGGTGATCCACAGCTCTCAGGGAGCTATAGGTTACACGTCGTCTCCCAGCGCGTTCAATACGATCGTATTGTACTCCGGGAGAGAAAAGTGACATGTCAATTGTTAGCAGTGACTATGCGCCGCTAACAATGAATGTCTGTACCCTCCTGTGCTTTGGAAAGATGCGCTGATCAGCGCGTCGCACCAAGACACCCGGCGTATTGCGGCACGTACTATATGGGACATTGGTAAACAGCAGGGCAGAAGGGTTAGGGTGCGTTCCCACGGCAAGTGCCAAATACCGGTCGGGTATGCGACCGGTATTTGCACTGTTTTGCGGCCGTCCTCACGGCTGCGGAGGGAGGGAGGCGGCTTTTCTCCGCAATGAGTGGAGAAAAGCCCTCCCCCTTCATATTGAGAAGCACATATTCCGTCCGAAACCGGACAGAAGAATGCGCTTACACAATGTTTTGCGGGTGGACTGCGGGTGGCAAAACCGCCGGGTGGAAAACCCGTGCAGTGGGGACATGCCCTTAAAGTTTTTCTGTAAGAAAAATAAACAAGTTCCTGTGCTGCTGATAAGACACAGTAAATGGTCTTCAGAATAAGGGGACAGTGAAAACAAGCAACTTTGCAATTGGATGTCATTAGCAAAAGCTGTCTTGTTTTTCACAGGCGCCTTATCTTCGTTTTCTGTAAACACTGGTCCCCAGGGCCGGTCGGATTCCTCCTCCTTTCATGTCATTGGCTGACGGCTCTACTAATTTACATTCTGTCTTGCCCCCGGTCGTATTCACTGGAGAGTGCATTCCTGCCTCTCTCACTCAGAATAAGGGTCGGCAACATTTCATTCTGCACAGCCAGCAGCTCCACAGTAACCCTGCAGCTGCTTCTACAATCAGAAAACAAAGAAAAATACAAAGTGGGCGCACAATTGTGAAGGTTGTATAGAAAAACAAATAAATATAAGCAATTATACTCACCTCTTGAGGTTGCGCTCCTAATATAGAGGCACAACTCTCATATGCGCTTGCAGGGCTTTGTAGTGCCGTAGCCCTTATCACGGCTGCCACTGGTCTGGTGCAGTTCGACGCTCAGACGAACGCTGAATGGATGTGGAAGCAGAAGAAAAAATGGCGGACCCGGCGCACGTGAGATTCCGATAAAAGCCAAGGATGCTGGCTAATTTAAAAGTGTCTTTTATTCTTAAAAAGTTCAGGGGTGGTATGCCCTCGCACCATTAAAAACATAGACAATAAAAACCCAACGCGTTTCTCGCTGTACACCAGCGCTTTTTCAAGGGCTTCTACAATCAGAAAACAGCATAATTGTGCTCGGTGCCTAATGCTCCTGTGTGTAAACATAGAAGTGAGACAGATCTGTGCTGCTCTGGATGAGTTCATAGAAAGCTGGATTCAACTGTAACAAACCTCCAGCTGTAGGAGGAGAAGAGATCAGTGCTCTGAGCTCATAGAAGACTGTCTAGACTGAATGCAGGGCTTTGGTATGTAAACAGCTCTTACAAAATAAGACTGCATAGGGAGAGAAACGACACAGTGACATGTGGACTCAGACAGAGAGGGGGGGGAGCAGGGATGTGCTATCCCCTCCCACTGATCTCAAACAAACACACTGACTCGGGAGCGAGCATAAACATTGAAGGGGCGGGATGATGTCATCCCCCTTCAGTTAAAAAACACCCAGCTGGGAGGGGAAGAAACACCCCTGGATTTGAAGAGCTGAGAAACTGAAAGTACAAGGAAACACACGAAATGATGAAGTGATAAATCCCCTTTAACTGTGTTGTACCGGATCTGTACAACACCATAAGGTGAGCGCACAGTTAATATAAGGTTTCTCTACAAATATTTGCTTGATCTACTACACCAAGAGCGCATTCCCCTTGTTTTTTCTTTTTCCCCCACCTCTCTGTTCTTACCCTGAGTGTCTACTGTAAGGACAGTAAACAAGCAGGAGATAAAAACTGATCTAGCTCTGAAATGAAGCTAAATCAGAACAGCAATGTGTTTGGTAATAGGCTTTAGTTATCTTTACCTACATGTATAAAGCTAATCAATGAAATGAGAATACCTCTTTAACTTGATGGTGATATCACCGTTTTTGCATTTCAAGTTCTTTGATCACAGCGAGAGCCATTAAAAAGCATTGCAATAATTGAGATAACTTTTTGTGTTGTAATATCATGATGTGTTATCTGGCAAGTTTATTTTTGCTACTTCATAAATGTCTTGATCATGACAAAGGGGCTTGTTTGTTCTCAGCATTGGTACCCAGCATCTAAGAATATGCACCATCAGCCTCCCCACCAGCTATCATTATCCATAACAGGGTTACCCATAAATTCCTGGAAAGTCTCATAACAGTTATTCCAGTGTCAATGAAAAATAATGGAAGAGCATGTGATTTCCTGTGAAGCCAGAGAGTAATTATCATAGTTTCACAGGACACAGGAGATGCTCCTTATCTATTCCAATACAGGCAGTCCTCGATCTACACCGTTCCGACTTACATCTGTCCCGAACGGAGACTTATGGGGCATGCTGGCACTTGTAGTTCCATGTTCAATAGCAGATAGTAGCCGTGGAACGACAAGTTCCAGCATGCCGCAGCAGCACATGTGGTGAAAATGAGGTGAAATCTTCTTAAAGGAGTTGTCTCCCTTCAGAGTTTCAGAGAATGCATGAATAAAATACTCTGTCACTTCCTGGTTCAGACTGACTCATTTGCATAAACTCCATGCTTGTACAGCTCCATGCCATGCTGTGCTTTCAGATGCTAATTAGATCAGATTAGCTTCTTAAACTACTAACAGGACTTCTTATCTGATCCCCAAAACAAAAGCCTTAATTACAGTTCTGTTTATTTTACATAAATCAAGCTTTTTACTGCTGAGCAGCACAGGACACTGCCATGACCTGTGTGATGACATCACTCACTGTTATCTCATTGAACAAACAGCAGGGGGAGAATTGTTTACAGGTTGGTTACTGAGGGAACTGAAATAGCCAGGGAGGTCATAAATTCACTTGTATCTCCTTAGGGAAAACAGAGGAACAAAGCAATATATTTGGAAAATGTCTTTATTTTGTGTTCCCTACAATTTGAAAGCTATTCTTTGTAGCGAGACAACCCCTTTAACAGGGGCACAGACAGAAAAACAAATGTAAAAACCCTTCCCTGCACTATCCAAAACGAAAAAAAACCTCTTTTCTGCTGGAGTTACATTTAGTAAATCTACCTGTTCCGGCTTACATACAAATTCAACTTAAGGACAAACCTACAGTCCCAATTCCGTTCGTAACCTGGGGACTGCCTGCCATGTATACTTTAACATTACTTATGGCTTTTACATTTCACCATCATTTTGTTTAAATGATTCATGATTTTTGTCCAGAAAACATAATTAACGAGGTTGGTCTGGAACCTGGTAGATATATGGCTCTGCATGGGAGCTGCATACACAAATAGTTAGGGATTTTATGTTAAAGATTATTGGATTGTTGCTTCTTTTTCTATCTTCAACCTTTCTGAATAATTTGGGATTTTATCAGGTTGGGTTTTTTAAATTTTTTCACAGTAATGGGGTATGTCAATTAAGGTTAATAGGAGTTTTTTGGGGAAAAGGTTTTTTTATGTTCTTGAAAAACAATGTAACCCGCACTGTTTTGGAGCCCCGTAACTGGATGTTTTCTTTTGAGGTAAAATCCTTAAACAAAAAATGCAAAAAGGGAAAAAATTATAAATTTTGCCAGCTTCTATGGAGCCTATGGACAAAAAGGGCCTGAACTCTTGTTGGACCTATCACTATTCCCAAATCGCTGATGACAATCTAATGCAGACTTTCCTTCTGTAATGACCGTGCAAACTAAGGCTATGTTCACACGGCTTATACTGGGACGTATCTCTCCCCGTATGTCGTGCCGTGCTGCGCTGAATTCGGGGCCGAGATATCCCAGTCATTACGTAATCCACAGTTCTCATAGAGAACTATGGATTACGTCTCCTCCCCCCCGCTCGCACAATACGGCGAGCGGGGAGAAGTGACATGTCAATTATTCCACGGCTATACGCGCCGAGAATAATGAATGTCTATGGGGCCGGAGGGCTCCCCACCCCCCCCCCCCCCCCTGTCCGCCCCTGCTCCCGAGCACACGGCGTAATTGCGGGCGAAATACGTCCCGCAATTATTGCCGTGTGAACATAGCCTTAGGAGAATAAACGTTCACATGGTCATGCCGCTGGCTCCTTTCATGGGATGGGTAAGAACTTGAAAGCAAACAAGCCACAGTCTAAATTGTCCCAAAAAACAGATGTATGGTGGTATACATCATCACTGGATGAGGGAACCATTTTGATTTTAGCAACCATTTATAGGGAACTTAAAGAGGTGTTCCTATGTACTGTATTTATGGCATATTCTATGTCCGATAGATGTGCGTCCCATCTCTGAACCACAATCCAATATCAGCAGCACACTAATAGCACTAAAAAAACTATCAAAAAGAACATAGACATTTTTGGAAAAGCATTTCTGCTACTTAGGATACATGAAAAATGTTGAAGTTCCTACATCACATTTTTTAATCAAAACTACTTAAGCCCACCTGCCAATCAGCAAGGGGACCTCAATACAGGTGGGATTCTACTCATGACCTCTCTTGGTGCCTGTTCAGACCTCCACATTTCAGCTTCCAGCCACAAGTTACTCTGCATTGGTTTTCTATGCCTGTGCCTGTGCAGGTGGGTGGAGTGCAAAAAAAAAACAAAGAGAGGGCAGCCTCTCCCCCATACTAACAGTCTAGAAAACAATATTTGGTCTGCACATCCAAAAAACTTTTTGGAAAAAAAAAATGAGCACAGTGATGTGGCAGTAACATACAAACACAATCCAATATCAGCAGCAGCACTCTACTAGCACTAAAAAACCATCAAAAAGAACAAAATTTTTGGGAAAAACATTTCTGCTACTTAGAATACATAAAAAATTTTGACGATCTCTGAAACTAACACCTATTTGAATAATGGAGTCCCCAGGAATCACTAGTGAGGTCAAAGATGGAACAGGTACAGTTTTGGATGGAGTGGGTGCATAAAAGGGTGACCAAGTTTGTTAAAGCATGGGGGGGGTGGGGGGGGGGGGCAGTGCCAAGCCAGGTTGTTAAGCTTGGGGTTATTCAGCTTGAAAAAAAGATGGTTTAGGGCCAATTTAATTACCATGTACATATTGTGAAATGACAGTAAATAGATCTCTTGTGGGATTTCAATACACCTCGGCCTGTAACTATAACAAGAGAGTATCCTCTATCTGACGAGGAACAAAGGTTTCACCATCATCACAGATGGGGATTCTTTACTGTGAGAGCGGTGAGACTATGGAACTCACTGCCACAAGAGGTTGTGATGTTGGATTCATTGACCAAGTTCTGGAAGGGATTTGATGTCTTTCTTGAAACCAATAACATTACAGGTTATAATTATTACATTCTGGAGATGAGTCATTTATCAATGGAGTTATCTTGATGGCCATTTTTGAAGTCGAAAAGGAACTTTCCGCCTCGTATGGGGAAAGTGGCATCTTTATTATAGGTGTTTTTGCCTTCCTCTGGATCAACACAGTAGGGCTAGAATTCGATTTGAATGCCTTGGATCTTTTTACATCTTTATCTACTTCAATATGTTACTATATTACTCCCTTGCCCTCATTCTTATCATGCCTGTAATGAACAGAGCATGTGATTTCTATGGGAGTTCATCAGTCATTTCTTTGGGAGTTCGGAACATAGCTGAGTACACTTACTTGCCTGAATAGAGGGATGTCAGAGAATGTGCGGCTCTCTCCAATCATTTCTATGGGAGCTCCAAACATAGCCGAGTGCACTTACTTGAATGAACAGAAGGATGGCAGAGAATGTGCGGCTCTCTCCAGTCATTTCTATGTGAGTTCCGAATGTAGCCGAGTGCACTTACTTGACTGAATAGAGGGATGGCAGAGCATGTGCGGCTCTCTCTGGTCGTTTCTATGGGAGTTCCAAACAAAGCCGAGTGCACTTACTTGACTGTTCTCAGAACTCTCATAGAACGAAATGCAGGGAGCTTGTTGGGAATAGTTCATGGAAATAACCCTTAAGTATGGTTTTATGGCAAGAGCATGGAGAATGTATGACATCAAGGGCCACATGTATGAACCTGTTTAGGTCTAAAACTCCCTCTTTTGCCCATAGTAACCTAAGAGTGAGTTTTAGACCTGAACAGGTTCATATATGTGGCCCCAAGTGTCGTACATTGATTTCCAGAAGGCATATTTCATCCCTGACCCCCAATAAGTCTCACTACGATGGTGTCTAGCGTGAATCAAAAGAACCAAGGTGCCCAATTATCCTTGCCGTGCAATTTGCTGCATCCATAATATCACTCAAAGACAAATGTGTAAGCAAATTTTATATATGGAGGTCACTCAGTAATGCACTACAATAAATTATAATTTCAGATGAAATAATCACATTTTCTTTCCTTTCTATTTTTTAAAAAACGAAAAGTCACGGTATAATGACATTAAATAAATTGTAATGACATAAATGCCTTGGAGGATCTGATGCCAGCAGTATGCTATCCATCCCCACGTATGAACAATGACTGACAGTGATTTAATTGTACTTCAGCAAGTTCATATCACAGAAAATAAAATGTCTACTGTTAACAATTAATGAATAATCCATCGCCTCATGATTAAAGGGGTACACCGGATTTAGCAAACAAAAGGTTAACTTAGTCTAATGAAAAGTTACACAGTTTTCCAATATACATTTTGTAAAAAATGATGGTTTCCAAGGTCTTTGATTTATTGGGAACCCTCTTTGTTTATGATAAGGGATAAAAATCTGTTCTTATCCATTGACCACACAGGCAGGGGCGGACACCAATAGTAGAGCGACCCATATTATCCTAAATCTCATCATAGAGCACCTCCTTATGTCTCTCTAACAGTCCATTCGTAATTGTACTGTAGGAGCTGTACTCAAAACTCCTATTGAAATGAATGGCAGAATTCCAACAGAGACTAATGGGGATTTCTTCTCAAGAGAGGTGTAGATCCCACCTCTGGGAGGTACGACCCACATTTATCACACACTGATGGCATATCCTATTGATAAGCCAAAAATGTATGAGATAGAAAAACCCCTTTAGGTGACTTTGGGCCCCCACCTATTTGGTCCCTGAGAGATTCTACAGGTTGCACCAATGATTTGCATTCCTGGATGTAGGACTAATTACAGTTAGGACACTTTCACATGGGACGAAAGTTCTTTGGTTTCACCACAGGTAAATGAACAGTGGCATTTGTTGTGCATTTTGCTGCTACAGATTTTGAAGTGAAATAGGCAAATATTTTTTAAAGCTATAATGTATTTAAAATCCAAAATGACATATTTTGCAGCTTTTTCATAGCAAAATCCGTACCCTGTAGATTAATTCTGTATTTTCTGTCCCTTATTTAAATCAACAGGATAAACCCACAATTAATCAAAAATACTTGTCACGGTCCATGCCACTGCCCTCATTCTGGGCCACCGACATGGCCGTGTCCCTGCTGCATCCCTTTTTGTGTTCCCTGTTCCTGTATCTGTTGCTGTGCCTCTTCTGTTGTGTGCTCACCTGTCCTTGTTCCTGCTTCCTGTTCCTGTCTGGGTCTGCACATGCTCCCTAGGGAGTGCACATGCTCGCTGGTCTGGATTTAAAGGGACAGTGTCCAAATTTCCTGTCCAATGACCTATGACCTCCTGTGATATAAGGAACTTGCCGTTTTACCTGTCAGCTTCCAGTCTTCAGTTAACCCTTCTGTTTCCAGGTTACTGTTCCTGTTTCAGCTGTATCCTGCTGCTGTACCAGTTTGTTCCTGTCTGGGATTCTGCTATCTGCACCAGCCTGCGACCTGTCATCAGGGATAGCGAGTTCCCCGCAGTGAAATCCGTTCCAGCTCCGGTGAAGACCGAGGACCCCTTAGACTCTGCTCCCTGGTGTGGTCTCCACTTACTCCACCTTTGCCTGCGGCAATCCTAGTGGATCCACACCAAATACCCGGCGTCCACATTGTCAGTGCATACTGACACTGCTGGTCATTACAATACGTCTGCAATATAGATTGAAATGTCGGACTTAAAAACACATTGCAGGTCAATTTCTGCACAGATTCTGTGCAAATTTCATGCATACAAAAGCCCAGAGCAATTCATGTACCAATGCCCATCACTTGGCCAGGACAGATTTTTGTCCCAAGAGTAAAAGATAAAGGTTTGTCCTGAATAAATGTGAGTCGAGATCTTGAAAACTAGAAAACATTTGATAAAAAAAAAAATTATATATATATTGGCAAACTGTAGAACTTTTCTCTATGCAGAAAACAAAATGTGTTCTCTAAAATCTGAATATTTCTTTGAGATACGTCTGTGATGGTTACAAGATCAAAGAGAGAGTAAGTACTCCATGCCGGGGTACTATCAGGGCAATATTGGCAGTAGTCCTGTAAGAGGACCTGATCACATTCTCCCAAAAAATGGGCGCACTTATAGTGTATGGGATAGGAACTGGTTCGGCTGTCTGGGGCCTCGAAATTACTTATTGCGGCCATGAATTCATGATATAGTTGCATGGGCAGTTTACTCCCAGTTGGGTCTGCGAAAGGTTTAATGTTGGTCTTTTTACAACCATAGTTGACGCTGTCCAAACAATTGTGCTTTATTGGTCACTATCTTCTCCGCTTTCAAGTGTTCCATAAAAAAGAAATAGGAACAGGTGAGAATGGAGTAAAGAAGGATGTAGGTGTTTCCAGTGTTGGTCTACTTCTATAATGGACCATGTCTATTTATATGTCCTATCACTATGAGATAATTGTTCCCTACCTAAAATTCTGCCGAGTAGGTGAAGCAGATACAATTAAAGAGGTTGGCCTAACTGGACAACATCTACTCAGATTAAGTTACCCTGGGCATCATCATCTCTAAACTTTGAAAATTTGCTGTCACCATTGAGGAAGCCACATATGACCAATCATTTCCCCTACAACTGCTGCTACATGTGGTTTGGGGCTTTTTTGCCACCTTAGGGCTCGGATGCTTTGCGATCAGTTAGAAAATAAAGAATTCAAAAAAATTCTATATTTTACAGGAGAATCTAAAGTCAGCAGTCTATGACCAAAGTGAAGAGACGTTGGGTGATGCAACAAGCCAAAAACTCAATGTACACAAGGAAAGCAACAGAACCACATACAGCTTCAGACTCACACTTCCTGTTCAGGCTGTGGGTGGCATATTAGCTCTGCTATTCGTAGCTGATTCTGTTACACTGACATGAGTGCAGGAGGTCTGTAAATTGTAGTCCACAAGGCTACAGAGCTCTAAAGCATTAAAGCTCTCCGGTAAGTAATGTAGAAAATCTCCCATCTATTCAGATAAGGAACGTAGCAGGGAGTAAGTAATCATCCTGACGACTTCTTCAGAGAAAGGTGGCCGCTAACTAGAGAAGCTTGTATGCAAAAGCAGGAGACAATATCTGCTCCTAACTCTGAAGACAAGCAAATGCAGAACTGCAATGTATTTGATAATAGTCTTTCTTTACTTTTGCCTACATGTTTAAAGCTTTATTTTTCTCCCTGCACTGTGGATGTTTACTCAGTGAACTCCATAAAATAAATATATAGTTCAACTATTTGTGTGTTATTCTATAGTTAAATTGTGTTTGTCTATAACACCACATGTTATAAGTAATCAATGCCAAAATCCAGGTAATTCCAAAGAGTTCACTTACTTCTCTTGCAACTGTACATTGCTCACATTCTTACACGCAGAATGTCACTAAATAGTCTCTAATGTAAACTTGTTTGTTAAAGCACATGTCTAAACTGAACCTGAACCTGAACCTAACCTGCTCTAAAGGGTTAAAGCTCTATGGTAAGTAAACAACCTCCCATCTATTAAAATAAGGAATGTAGCAGGAAGTAAGAGGGTGAAAGAACAGAGAAAGGGGGCCTCTAACTAGAGAAGCTTGTATGCAAAAGCAGGAGACAAGATCTGCTCCTAACTCTGAAGAAAGCAAAATCAGAACTGCAATGTATTTGATAATAGTCTTTCTTTACTTTTGCCTACATGTTTAAAGCTTTTTTTTTCTCCCTGTGCTGTGGATGTTTACTGAGTGAACTCCATAAAATAAACATACAGCTCTAGAAAAAATTAAGAGACCACTGCAAAATTTTCTCTGAATTTTCTCTTCAATGGTAAATTTTTGTAGAAAAATGTACATTGCTATTTTATTATATAAACTGCTGACAACATGTCTCCGAAATTCAAAACCAAACATTTTGTATTTATTTGCAGTAATTGAGAAATCTTCAAAATAAAAAAAAAAAGAAGCAGCAGCGCTGTCAGACCTCAAATAATGCAAAGAAAACAAGATATTTATTCAGAAACAATAAGACTAATGTTTTATGTCAGGAAGAGTTTTCTTTTCAGCTCCTTTGGCATGGTAACAGTTACTTTTTCATTCAAATTCCTTTTGGCCCATTCCTAGCACTTGTTTTGCCATCCAGCTTGTCCTATTACAAGAGGATTGTGAATACCACAGCAGGGTTTTATTTTTTATACTTACATTAATTAAATAAGATTTTGTTCAGGTGATCACCTAACCAGAAGCACATTAAGTAGCATGAGGTGGACTTAGGTTGGAATTCAACTGACTCTGACATGGAATGGCCGTCAGACATGTAGAGAGGCTAATTTTTAGAAAACTGTGCAGTGGCCTCTTAATTTTTTTCAGAGCTGTATAGTTCAACTGTTTGTGTGTTATTCTATAGTTACATTGTGTTTGTCTATTACACCACATGCTATAAGTAATCAATGCCAAAATCTAGGTAATTCCAAAGGGTTCACTAACTTCTCCTGCAACTGTACATTGCTCACATTCTTACGTGTAGAATGTCACTGAGCAGTCTCTAGTGTAAACTTGTTGGTTAAAGCACATGTCTAACCTGAACCTGCAGCACTGTTCAGACCTTAGAAGACGGTAATTTATTGTCCTATTATTTAAACAACTGGAATCCTTTCAAAGAATAAACTTCCTGAAATGCAGGTTTCCGCGACTCAAAGAGCGATTTTGCGAGAACCCTTTGCCTTTCCAGTTTTACCATTCTAAACTTTAGAAACTCTTTGGAAGAAAAGACGTAAAGTTAAATAAAATGAAATGATATAAATAAATAAAAAGGAACAAAATTACTCGGTGAGAACAAATAACAAATCTGATCTGTGGAAACAGTCTTCAGCTCTCGGCGGTTGCGGCACCGTTCACGGGGAAAAGGACAATTATACAAAGGAATTCAAAGGGCTCTTTGAAATAGTAAAAGAATATGTCTTATTGCTGGAGAACGTGCAAATGCCGGCAATGACTGGCACGCAATCACAAAACAGCACCGTTACTTAGCAGATAATGTTGGCTCTGCTGAATGAAAGGATGAAAAAAGCAAATGAATTACAGCTCTTTAATTAACTTCTAATTAAATTTAGAATGGGCTGCATTTAAATATCAACTAATAATGCTAAAGGTGCTTTCAAAAAGCTACAATAAACAACCATGTACATTACACATAAATCTCACCAATATGTGCTGGGTAAAGTGGAGGAGAACAAAAAAGTCTTCTGTTCTTGATATTCAGCTATAACACTCTCATGGTGACTGGTAAATACATTGAGCTAGCCATCTGGGAATGGCGGGTAGATCGGGATTGTGACTGAATTGATTCACTGGGTATAAGTTTCATTAAAGAGATATTCCCACTAAGTATAGTCCACTACACACAGGGCCGGGACGATGAGTAGGCGAAGGTAGGCGACCACCTAGGGCGGCACTTCATCCCAGGCAGAAAAGGGGGTGCAAGCAGGCATGGAGTGGGCTGAATTTTCCATTGTGGGGGGGCACTTTGTATCTTGATTGCCAAGGGCACCAGAACACCTTGTCCCAGCCCTGATTGCACCAGTTGGTTCTCAGCTTGCTGCAAGCCAATCGTGCATGAGAATGAGAAGGGCAACGCGTGCGGCCATCCTCCCCATTCACTTCTATGGGAGCTCCCAATTATAGTCGAGCACACATACTTGGCTACATTTAGAACTTCCATAAAAGTGAGGCAAGCACTGCCCTCCTCATTCTCATACAGAGTCGACTCGCAGCTAGCTGAGAGCCGACCTGTGCAGTGGACTGCGTCGTGGGAACACCCCTTTAAATTTTGGACCAAGTGGTGGTAGAATTTTAAGGATTTAAAGAGATTTAAAAGGCTTGTCTCTAATCCTATTAGGATATATGGACATCACAGAGGAGTGTTACCATGGTTGGGACCTTCCCTCTATGACACATTTGTCAAGCTTAAAGGGGTTGTCTCACTACATTGATTCATCTTTCCTCAGTCCTGTTTTCTTGGTTTCACTTTGAATTCAGGGGCGTGTCTACTGGCTTTTACTAGGCTGCAGTAGAAGCCAGGTCTGTAGCTATAGCGACCAGTGCTGACAGCCTATCAGGAGAGATCAAACAGGTCTGTCGCTATAGCTACAGACCTGAGGAGCTGATGCAGCCATACAAGAGGGGATATCTAGGAATAGGTAGGACACTGCTAATAGACACATATTGCAAAGTGACTTGTTTTTGCAAGATCTTTAACATAAAAGGCAGCAATCCTTGTAGTGAGACAACCTCTTTAAGCTCTTGTGAGTCCCCTCCGGCCCTCCATATCATTTTATGTTGCCCGCGAGAGCTTAGACACAGCGAACAAGAGTAGACAATGTCTAGCTGTCAACTTTTCATGGAGGATGCAGCCAGCGCTTGGCAGAAACACCAGCATGGGAAGCGGTCGCCATATTGCATTCAGAGCTCAGGTGTGCACCTCTTCACCGCTCTGTTAAACAAATCACAGGCAGTAGCATAACTCTGACAGCCCTACCCAGCCACCCTGAGCCTCCAATGCCCCCTTAAGGGTCACCATAATGATATTATGGCTCTTGGTGAAATTGAGTTTGACATCTCTGGTCTATGACCCTAAGTAGAATTCATTAAGAAGCAGAAACTCTTGATCTTGGTAGAACCAGTTCATCCATGTACTACATGCAAAGTCTTTCACTTAAATGGCCATATGTAGAACCATTACACAGATAAACCTTTAAATATTCAACATAGCTCCCTAGATCCTCCGAAAGCTGTTGGTTTTGATGGAGAAGTTGCCACTAACTGCTAATTGAAACTGTTACAGAGGAAACTGTCGTATTATATTTTATCATTTTTTGCCATTGCTTTCTCAAAAATAGTCACATAATTACATAGTTTGTAAGGCTGAAACAAATCAGTCGTCCAACCAATTCAGCCTATTGTGCTCTAGTGTTGATCCAGAGGAATGCAAAAACCCACATGAAGTAGAAGCCAGTTGTCCTCATTTTAGGGAAAAAATTCCTTCCCGCCTTCTATCTGGCAATCAGAATAAATCCCTGGATCAGCGACCCTTCTCCAGAATCCCGGTCACTATAACTTGTTATATTATTACATCTAGAAATGTATCCAGACCCTTCTCCAGAATCCTGGTCACTATATCTTGTGATATTATTACATCTAGAAATGTCTCCAGACCCTTCTCCAGAATCCTGGTCACTATAACTTGTTCTATTATTACATCTAGAAATGTATCCAGACCCTTCTCCAGAATCCCGGTCACTATAGCTTGTTATATTATTACATCTAGAAATGTATCCAGACCCTTCTCCAGAATCCTGGTCACTATAACTTGTTCTATTATTACATCTAGAAATGTATCCAATTCTTCTAAATCAATGGTCACTATAACTTGTTCTATTATTAAGCTAAAAAGAAATGTCCATCCAGTTACCCTTTCTTCCAGAATCCTAGGTCACTATAAACTATGTTCTATTATTACAATCCTAGAAATATCTCCAGGACCCTTCTCCAGAATCCCGGTCACTCTGAACTTGTTATATTATTACATCTAGAAATGTATCCAGACCCTTCTCCGGAATCCTGGTCACTATAACTTGTTATATTATTACATCTAGAAATGTATCCAGACCCTTCTCCAGAATCCCTGTCACTATAACTTGTTCTATTATTACATCTAGAAATGTCTCCAGACCCTTCTCCAGAATCCAGGTCACTAGAACTTGTTCTATTATTACATCCAGAAATCTATCCAGACCCTTTTTGAACTCTGTTAGTGAATTCACCATAAGTTCCTCTGGCAGAGAGTGCCACAGTGTCACTGCTCTTACAGTAAAGAATCCCTTTCTATGTCTATGGAAAAGCTTCTTTTCTCTAGACATAGAGGATGCCTCCTTGTTCTGGATAAAATCCTGGGTATAAATAAATCTTTGGCGATGTCTCTATATTGACCTTTAATATATTTACACATATTTATTATGTCCCCCAGAAGCCGTCTCTTCTCTAAACTAAATAACCCTAATCTTACTCATCTTTCTGGGTATTGCAGTCCACCCAGTCCTTTTATTCCTTTCGTTGCTGCCTTTGCACCTGTGCAAGCGTTACAATGTATTTCCTGTGCACGGGTGCCCAAAACTGTCCCCAATATTCAATATGTGGTCTGACCAGTGACTTGTATAATGGGAGAATGATGTTCCCATCATGTGCATCTATGCCCCTTCTAATACACACCATGATCCTATTTGCCTTGGCAGCTGCTGTTTGACACTGGTGCAACAGTTTTGCAAAAGAGTTCTGTGTTTCTTGTGGTTATGCAGAAATCAAGACAAAAACGTGATACAACCACTACATGTGAACACAACCTAAACCTAGTATCTGAATATTAATGTATAAAAGGCCACATTATATTTGTGGTATTCCTTGGATATCATTTCATAAATAGAATATCCCAGTTATACATAGAATCCATGAAGAGCGCTGTCTCATCCCAGATATTTCCTTTCATTTACAATCTAACTTTGTAGACCCTCAACAAACAGATGGTTTTGCTGGGAAATTTGCTGTCAATTTGCTGTGAAGTAGCTACTACAGGGGAAATAGTCGTTCTTACATTTTCCCAATAGTAGATACTTTGGAGCAAATTGACAGCAACTTTCCCAGCAAAACCATCTGTTGGTTAATGGTCTAGGTAGCTGAATTGTATATTGATGGGGTTTATCTGTGAAGATGCTCCTGCTTTAATGGATTTTAGACATAACTGGAATATTCCATTATAAGATAAGATCCAAGGAATACCATAAGTATAATGTAGTATTTTATACATTAATATACGGAAACTCGTTTGAGGCTGTGTTCATATGGTTGTATTGTGTTTTTTCTTTTGCACATAACCAATGCATACACACAACTCTTTCACAAAACTGTTGCATGTTTGACAAACAATGGCAGAAAAAGTCATAAAATTGTATGCTACAATGCCTGGTGAAACAGTTAGCGCATGTCCCCCCGGCAAAGGTTTTCGGTTCTGAAAGCCGTCTGTAAACCGACCGAACCTTTTACATGGATCTCAATGGAATATCCATGCAGCAGCCCCCACTGCACGGATTTTCCACTGGACAGTTTTTTAGACCGCCGGCGGTCCGAAAAACATAGGACATGTTCATTCTTCCGCCCGGTT
The DNA here is from genome assembly GCA_025379985.1 of Phyllomedusa bahiana. NCBI lineage: Eukaryota > Metazoa > Chordata > Amphibia > Anura > Hylidae > Phyllomedusa > Phyllomedusa bahiana. The sequence goes on along the minus strand of JAODAL010011270.1, from coordinate 38,698 downwards.
TTTGGACGGAACATGAACATCTGGGTGCGAAGGGTGAGGGCTTGAATCTGCAAACCGTGGAGAAAAGTCGTTCCCCTTCATGACAAAAACAGACCAAATACAGGTCGGCATTTCCCCGCCAGTATTTGGTCTATGTTATGTAAACGGCCCCTTAGGGTAAGTCCACATGACAAGTAAAATTTACTCATCAGATTCTTGCCAGATTCTATTGTTGAAAACCTCATCGGAGGACGTTTTTTCAATGAATTTTCTTGTGGATTTTAGGTCGTTTCTTTTTCTCCAGTGGATTTATGGTCAGAAAATGAGTCTCATTCATGTCTATGGTGTTTCGAATATAACAGAAGAATGAAATTGTTCTAAGTTATTTATATTCTTAAAAACTGACTGAGAAAATATGTGTTGTGCTTACTACAATGCAATTATTTTTTAGGTCAATAGGAATGATTTACTTTTAGTTTTAGTTGAGTATTTCAGGTTGAAATCCATGTGGATTCCATCTTGAAATACTCATCGTGTGGATGGAGCCTTACTCAGATTAAATGAGCAGTTGATGATGACTTTCCGATTCAAATTAACTGTTTACTGAGGATTTTAGGAATCCGAATATGAATGAAAAACCAATGCTTTAAAAAAATCAAATGACTCTTACAAAATACATAAATATAAAAGACATGCAATAGACAGAATTCAACCACGGTGGATTACGCTGCTACCACTGGCTGAATTAATACAAATATACTGGTACCAATCAAGCTCAGTAGATACAAAAATACAACAATACAGATGATATGTATGTATAAATACAATACAAGCACTTAACCCAAGTAATGGGTACCCCTAGAAGACGCGCAAGTGAAACGGCGTTGGGTCTCAACGCTCCCACATTACTTGGGTTAAGTAACTTTTATTGTATTTATGTTTACATATAATCTGTATTGTTGTATTTTTGTATCTACTGAGCTTGATTGGTACCAGTATATTTGTATTCATTCAGCCAGTGGTAGTAACATAATCCACCATGGGTAAATTCTGTCCATTGCATGTCTTTTATATTGATATATTTTTTGCATCAATAAAAGAGTCTTTTGATTTTCGAAAGTGTTGGTTTTTTAATTCATATTTGGATTCCATAAATTCTTAGCAAACAGCTGATTTGGAAAGGTGTAATCAACTGCTCATTTGATCTGAAGCAAACCTCCATCAACATGACGAATATTTCAAGATGGAATCCACGCGGATTCTGACTTGAAACACTCATCTAAAACCAAAAGTAAATCATCCCCATTTTTTCATTCATATTTGGATTTCGTCTTGGTCTGTCCCATCATATATATATATATGTATAATGTATAGTGCCAATTTGTTTTTGTGTAGGTTTTTTGAGGACTTATAGAGTTGGTTTGTATTGTAAAGGTGTTATCTGTTACGATACAACCTCTTTAATGGATTTTATGCATAGCTAGGATATTCTATTAAATATAAGGTCCTATGAAAACCAGAAATATAATGTAGCATTTTTTTATATATTGATATTTAGAATTAAGGTTGAGGCTGTGTTCACAAGTGGTGGTTGCATCGTGTTTTTGTCTTGACTTCCACATAACCATTGTAAAAATTCAACTTTTTTGCAAAACTATAACATTTTTTATCAAACCAAGATATAATGTAATATTACAATTCCCTGTGGAGCAGTTATTTCAGAGGAGATGAGCATTTGAACACAACTTTCCCATCAAAATCAGCTGTTTGCTGAGGATCTAGGGAAATGCATTGTATATTATCTGTGATGAGAGCCCCTTTAATGGATTTAGGGATTACTTGGGATTATTTTAATATAAAGTATGATCCAAGGGATATAATAAACATAATGTGGTATTTACTATATTAATATTTAGAAACTAGGTTAAGGCTGTGTTCACAAGTTGTCGCTCTATAGTGTTTTGTGCATAATGACAGCAAACACATAATTCTTTTGAAAAGTTGTCTGAAGATTAGCTATCAACAGGTAGGGAACACTAAATGCAGATGTTTTCCAAATATATTGCCTTATTCATTTTTTTTGTTGTTGAGGAACTACCAGTGATTTTATCACCTTCTGAGGGCTTTCTGGTTTCCCAAGTGACCGACCTGTGTACTTCTTCTCCCCTACTGTTTGTTCTATGTGATAGCAGGGAGTGACGTCATCACACAGGTCTCAGCACAGCAGAGAATGCCGGACAGTGAGAGCTTGTGTGCGGACGGTTTGGGTCCGCTGGACCACCGAAGCGGTTTGGTTTGTTAAGCCACGCCAGGGAACGGAGTCTAAGTAGCCCCCGGTTTTCACCAGAGCCCGCCGCAAAGCGGGATGGACTTGCTGCGGCGTGAGGCTACCAGGTCGTTACCCCTGACGTGACTTGCTTGCGGTGGCGGCCGGGGTACTGCGTGGTACAGGATCGTAATCCAAAGGCGTAGTCAGGAACAGGCAGAAGGTCAGGGCAGGCGGCAGAGGTTCGTGGTCAGAGACAGGCAGACGGTCAGGGCAGGCGGCAAACAGGCAAGGTCAGGAAACGTAGCGGAACGGACTGGTACACGGATAAGCAATGTGGACACTAGGACACTCCAAACTCTCCCAAAGCACACCAACAATCTGGCAACAGGTGCCGGGGGCGGATACATTATATAGGACCAGCGCCCGGCAATCAGCCAATTACCGGGACACTGGCCCTTTAAATTTAAACCAGCCGTCGCGCGCGCGCTAGGGGGCGCGCATGCGCACGACGGCCGGGACAGACAGGAGCGCCGTTCACCGGAGCGGGGCCAGGTAAGCGAGCCGGCGTGGGGACGAGGGTGGCCGCGGGTGACCGCAATGCCCGCGCCGCGGCCCTGGCAGGCAGGGACGCGGCGCCTGGGGCAGCGGTGCCGGCGGCCGCCATGACAGCTTGTTTGTTATTTGATCTTTCAGACAAAAGCCAGTAATTACTGCTGTTTACTTTAACTCAGAAGCTTTCCTGGTCCTGACAGCATGAGATTTATCTAAGTAGCAGAAGTCTGAATACATTGAGCTCATATGCTAATTACAGACAGCTTGACCAGGAAGTGACAGAGCAAAGCAGCATTATTTCATTCATGCATCCTATGAAACTTTGAGATGAGACAACCCCTTTAAAAGCAGGAACAGCCTATCTATAATTAAGAAACCTAACCTTACCACCATCTACAGTTGTTTGGCAGCGCTAAGATTAAATCGGTTGGTATGGCTGACCAAAGAATTTCTCCAGTTCTAAACTGTTGGTTGTTGAGTATTGATGAAGAAAAGGTGGTAGACATGTGATTGTTCCAGTTCTCTGATGTGACACATGTGATTGATCCAGTTCCAATTGATTATTTTCAAACTAAATGACTACATTTGAATGAAGAAAGGCTGAAAGATCTACTGGGGAAACAAGCATTAGTTGTATAACTTGAATGAAATGCTAAATTATGGTAAAGGGATGTAAAAGTAAAAAAGAAAAAAATTTAGAGAGAAAAAAATAAACCTTACATGTTGTAAGTTATATGTTACAGAAATCTATATGTCTCACAATAATTCTCAGATTGTTAATGTTTACTTCAAGAAAAAGTACACTGAGCAATTAGATCCACTAGGGTTGACACTCTTAGCCCTCCTCAAAACCATGAACTTTGGTGCTAACAGGCTAGTCCTAAATCGCTTTAAGGCAGTGTACAATGTGGCAGAATGTATGGTCTGGCTGTTCTTCTGCAGGTCATACATACAGGGCAGTGTAGAGCCAATACCACAAGTCTGGCTCAGGCACCACCTTTTCCCTGGTCTGGGTGTTCTTCTGCAGGTCATACATACAGGGCAGTGTAGAGCCAATACCACAAGTCTGGCTCAGGCACCACCTTTACCCTGGTCGGCTGTTCTTCTGAGGTCATACATACAGGGCAGTGTAGAGGCCCAAAACCACAAGTCTGGCTCAGGCACCACCTTTACCCTGGTTGGCTGTTCTTCTGCTGGTCATAACATACAGGGCAGTGTAGAGAATACCACAAGTGTGGCTCAGGCACCACCTTTACCCTGCTCTGGCTGTTCTACTGCAGGGGCATAATACAGGGCAGTGTTAGAGGCCAATACCACAAGTCTGGCTCAGGCACCACCTTTACCCTGGACTGGCTGTTCTTCTGCATGTCATACACACAGGGCAGTGTAGAGCCAATACCACAAGTCTGGCTCAGGCACCACCTTTACCCTGGTCTGGCTGTTCTTCTGCAGGTCATACATAGAGGGCAGTGTAGAGCCAATACCACAAGTCTGGCTCAGGCACCACCTTTACCCTGGTCTGGCTGTTCTTCTGCAGGTCATACATACAGGCGCAGTGTAGAGCCAATACCACAAGTCTGGCTCAGGCACCACCTTTACCCTGGTCTGGCTGTTCTTCTGCAGGTCATATCACTTCCCGGGCAGTGTAGAGCCAATACCACAAGTCTGGCTCAGGCACCACCTTTACCCTGGTCTGGCTGTTCTTCTGCAGGTCATACATACAGGGCAGTGTAGAGCCAATACCACAAGTCTGGCTCAGGCACCACCTTTACCCTGGTCTAGAAACCAAAACGAAACATATATAGTGGCTCATCTTAAGTTTCAACCTTGGGCCCCGTTTTTTAACCGCTGGCAATGTCCTGTTCCCCCTTTTATTTTTCCGATCCCCCGGGGCCCCTCTAGCGGTAATGCACATACAAACGGGAGGTTGAAGGGGGGCCCCCCCCAACTGGTGAGGCAATAAACCCCGGGGGGGGGGTACGTAGGGGAAAGGGAAAATCTTTATTTTTTAAAAACTCAGGGGGTACAGCAGTACTCTAGGCAAAAATTTCCGGGATGGACCGGTCGGGACGGTTTCGAGCCAGGGGGGCTTTGGTCACGTAACATAAAAAGGGGAAAATTTCCCCTTTTAAAAAAACATAACTTAGCCAAATGGGTTTCCCAAAAGTAAAAAAATTTCTTTATATCCTGGGAATTTCTAATTTTTTTAAAGGGGGGACACAACAAGGGAAAAATTATATGTCAATCCCAAACAACACAACAACAAATATATGCCAAATAACTACAAAAAGCAGATTTAATAAATATAAAGTAAGTCTGTTCTGTAATTAGAAACCTTTAGGAAATCTAGTATCTAGGGCTAAGATCAGAAGGCCTCTCTATGTCATGACGTTCATGTCCAGTTTTCCACCTGTTTGCGTTTTAACACACTTGTTTAGTGATAAAATACAAATCCAGTTCAGTATCCTTCATTGCTGCTCTACGAAATGTCTGGCCACTTGACATGTGTGTTTGATTTTTTTTGAATGCGTATACAGATGTTCGCTATCCTTGTTTTGAGTTTTCTTGTGGTGCTACCTTATATTTATTGTCGCACCTGGATGGCACAATTCAATTACTTACACCACATGGTTGACTATCGCAGTTAAGAAAATGTAATATGTTATACTTTTTTTTCCTTTGAACGTATCACTGAAAAACATGAGTTTTAACTGTATCTGTTTGCATAAATTACAAGTATGCCAAACCACAAGGGAAAAAACCCTTTAGGGAAAGCACAAGTGGTTGGCGGGTTGTCTGCTGTAAGGGCACTGGTGAAATCATGGATTTGAGGGTCATCACTTCTTTTTTTGGGTTTTACACTTGGCTCCATCCTCTAGAATTTTATCAAATGGATCCTGATTGTATGATGTTTTACATTTTTATGAAACAGGGCCTTGATTTCTTTAAAGTGTGTACTATATTTGGTGGAGATGACTAAAGATTTGGGCAAGTTTTTTGATTTATGCATTTCTGATTTTCGCCAAAGTTGTTCATGTGGTGTTTTTGGTTTTTATTTTCTTTTTGCCCTTCTCTTAAACTATTTCCTTATTACACCTCTGTTTCCAAATCTTCGAATCTATTTTTGTTTCTGCCATTGTGATGTCTTCTTCACAATGTACAGTTCTTTTTGGGCATGGACTATTCTCGTATGGGATAGCAGCCACTGTATGAGGAGAGTGACAGCTGTCAGACTTTGAGGTATAGAGTTCCCTGCATTCGGTTTTCTGAACTGGGAGAGTAGTGATACGCTTAGATTTTACTCCCCTTGTGAGAAAGAGGTCCAATAAGACTGCCTTCCTTACTCCAGTTCGCGGTGAATTCAGATTGTATGGATTGAATTTAACATATTCCATAAAAGGCTGGATGAGAGCTACATCGCGATCCCCATACTAATTAGGAGGTCGTCGATGGTAGCGCCATACCATACTATACAATCCAAAAAGGTTTTATAGTTATTATAAATAACTTTTGTGTCTCACCTCCCATAAGTTTTTGGCAAGGGGGGGTGTGTAGTACCATGGGGGCGCTCCTAGAACTGTAAGTAGAAATATTTTAAAATTGAAAAAATTGTTTTTTTAAAAGGTTTTCTACTAAAAACAAAATAAATTCCTGGAGTGGGGGTTCATGGGGAAAACAAACTGTTGGGGAAAAACCAAACAAGTATGGAAACATCGGGTGGAAAGCTTGGTATAGACTAAACATCAAAAAAACCCGGTATAGTTATAACACCATTGTTTGTCTGTCAAGACTTGCAGAAAGCTTTGGTATCTTTTAGGGCCCCGGAATTCGAGGACTTTTGGCTGCGTGTATCGAGCCAGTTCTGAGCTTTTCAAAAGGGAGCCATTGCTAAAAATATGGGCCTTAGACGAGGAAAGGGTTTTTTTTGTCCTTAGGTACTTCATAAAAAAAGGGGTTTTTTACCGGGTCGTGCCCAAAATATTTTTTCTGTTTCTCTTTTTATGGCCCCAAAAGGCTACCCCTTTAGTAATTTTTTAATTCTTTTTAAAAGGTTTCTGTGGGGTTGTTGAAACCCTTTCGATGGGTGACATTATCCCCAATTAATGTCCCTTTTAAAATATAAATTTTTGATCCATTACTCCGTGGCCCCCCCTTTATGTTTTTTTTTTATGACTAATTTTTTGTTCTTTTTAATTTTTTAGGTTTTAGTTGAACAGGTTAAATTGCTGGTTTTATAATTTTTTGTTTCTTTTTTTATTTTTTTTTTGGTGTTGGTTTTGTTATTTTTTGATGAAATGCTTTTTAAGGTCTTTTTCCTTATTTTTTGGAAAGCTCCAAAGCTGGCCCCGTTTTTAAAAGGGGGTGAAGTTGGTTTGGGGTATTTGTGTATTCTATCGCCTTTTTTTATTATCTTGACTTTTGGTTTATTACCCCTTTCTATTGAGTCCTGTAAGTTCTTTAAGGTTAAACTTTTCCTGAAATTCATTTATAATTCATTATTCATTGATTTTGGGGTTTTTTCCTCATTTTTTTCCAAATTGAAAAAAAATGTTTTTTAAGGTTAGGCAATCTTAAAAAATTTATTTACATCGAGTACGTGCTGAATGGTCAAAGTTAGTGGAAGGGAAAAAACTGGCCCCAGCTCCATCTTCCATTTGTCGGGGTTAGTAGGGTGAGAGTTAATACCACCCCTGTAAGTCCCATCCTTTTTCCTATGTCCTTTTTGTCGGGAATACCCCTTTTCCATTCCTTTTTTTGTTGTTGTTCCTCTTTTTTTTCCCTCCATGTCCTCCCCTTTTTTTTGCTGTTGTAATTGTAGTTTTTCAGCTTGTGTACATGACTGGTCTCTTTTGAATCAGTTTTCCCCACGTCGCCCCGGGAAACGACAGATTCTTACCCTTTTGATACCATTTTTTTTTTCTTCAGTTGGATCGGGGGTATTAGATTGCCCTGTTTTTGGCCACGATAAATTCTGTAATTTTTGTAGCCCTAAAGTTTCTTAAAAATTTTTCTTTTTATTTTCCATGATTTTTTTTTCCCGATCGTTTAAGGTGTCTTCTAATTTGTTATTGACCTGATTTTACTACATCATTTATGAATACTTGATTTTTTTAAAGTTTTTTGTACTTTTTTAATTCTATCTGTTGTAGTTTCTCATTCATACTCTAAATTAGGCTGTTTACGACAAGGAACAGTCTGTAAGTCTTGCCCATTTTCCATTAAAAATTTTCGTCGCCCAAAGGGGTCCTTTTTCAGACGCAGTCCTCTAGGATTTTTTTTTACCAGGTTGTATTAAGGACTGCTGGGCCCCCCCTTAAGTTCTTTTTTTTTGCCTTTTTTGATCCCGAAAAAAGTGTGTTTTAATTTGCCTTTCCCGTTTGTTCCTTGCGTGTCTTCAAAAAACACGGGGGTAGTTTTTTCGTTCACTGCTATGATTTTTGCTGATTTTTTTATATGTCGTCGTGCGAAGGGCAAAATTTGCAACTTCAACAAAGTTTCCCAAACATGTAACTCCGGTGGGCCCCTTATAGGTTCTTTGAAAAACGCTGGTACGCTGTGATTGTTAGAAGCTAGCCACTTTCCTTTGAAAATTAGACAAAATAGTTCTAGCCGATGGGAAAAACGGAGAGCCTGAAGAGCTTTGCTAGAAACCCAAAAAGAAAAAATTAAAAGTGGCTCACTTACCCCGTTTAATTCGGCCGTATTTTAACCCGCTGGCAATGTCCTGCTTCCCCCGTATCTTCCCATCCTCCGGGCTCTTGCGGTAATGCACAAACAAATGAAGGATGAGGCGGCGCCCAACTCGGTGAGGGTACTCAAAATCCGGCCCGGGGGGAAAGTGTGGGAAAAAATCTTTATTTCACAAACTAGTGGTAAACAGTACTTGGCTAAAATCCGGGTGGGGGCCCCGGTTTTGACGCGTTTCGAGCCCGTGGCTCTTGGCACAGTAACATAAAAAATGGGGAAAATCCCTGTTAAAAATAACTTTTCCTATGGGCTTCACATGAAAAATTTTTTTCATATCCTGTGAAATTTCTAACCCTTTAAAGGGGACCAAAAAAGGGTAAATATTTGTCAAACCACAAAACCCAAAACAAATAATTTCCAAAAAACCAAAAAGCAAAAAGATCTTGTCATTGAAAAAAACTATCACAAGGGAGAAAAATAATAGTCGAGATTGAAAACGAGGGTTATAAGGAAAATACTTTGGAGGAGGCCCAAAAAAAAAATAAAAACCAAAACCAACATGAAAATACTTTGGCAAAATTCAGGAAGCATAAATCTTAAAACTTCCAAATTTTAGTCTTCTCACCAAAAAAAGTACAAAATTTTAAAAATCAAGGGCCCCGTTTATAAAAAATGTAAAAACTTAATCAGGGTCCCATTTTTTATAAAATTCTAGGGATGGGGCCTTGTATCCCAAAGAAGTGAGACCCCAAATCCATGATTCTCCCCGTGCCCTTAAAAGCAGAAAACCCCCAAACCACTTGGGTTTCCCTAAAGGGTTTTTTCCCTTTGGGGGCTACGTGTTTTATGCAACAGAACAGTTAAAACTTCGTTTTCAGGATACGTCAAAGGAAAAAAAAGTTTAAAACTTTTACAGTTTCTTAACGCGATAGTCACCTGTGGTGTAGTAATGAAGGGACCAGGTGCGACAAAAATTATAGGAGCACCACAAAAAAACTCAAAACAAAGGGTGGGGGAACATCTTAAGCATTCAAAAAAATCAAACAACGTCAGGAGTGGCCAAAAATTTGTAGACGCAGAAGGAAACTGTACTGGTTTTGGTATTTTATGCAACGAACAAATGGTTTTAAAAAAAACAGGGGGGGAAACTGGACATGAAAAGTCAGAATAGAGAGGCCTTCTGGGTTTAAACCTGATACTAATTTCCTAAAGGGTTTTTAAATTACAGAAAAAATTACTTTTTTTTTTTTTAACTCTTTTTTTTAGTATTGGGATTAATTTTGGTTGTTTTGTGGTATTGAATATATTTATCCCTTGTTGTTCCCCCTTTTAAAAGTTAGAAATTCACAGGAATGCGAAATTTTTTACTGTGAAGCCCCTGGCTAAGTTTTGTTTTAAAGGGATTTTCCCATTTTTATGTTACTGTGACCAAGAGGCCACTGGCTCGAAATGCGTCAGACCGGGTCCATCCTGGTTTTTAGCCTAGAGTACTGCTGTACCACTGAGTTTGTAAAATAAAGATTTCTTCCACTACGTATCCCCGGTCCGGATGTTGATTAGCCTCACCTGAGTTGGGCGCCGCCTTCATCCTTCAGTTTGTATTTACCCTGGTCTGGCTGTTCTTCTGCAGGTCATACATACAGGGCAGTGTAGAGCCAATACCACAAGTCTGGCTCAGGCACCACCTTACCCTGGTCTGTTCTTCTGCAGGCCATACATACAGGGCAGTGTAGAGCCCAATACCACAAGTCTGGCTCAGGCACCACCTTTACCCTGGTCTGTCTGTTCTTCTGCAGCTCATACATACAGGCAGTGTAGAGCCAATACCACAAGTCTGGCTCAGGCACCACCTTTACCCTGGTCTGGCTGTTCTTCTGCAGGTCATACATACAGGGCAGTGTAGAGCCAATACCACAAGTCTGGCTCAGGCACCACCTTTACCTGGTCTGGCTGTTCTTCTGCAGGTCATACATACAGGGCAGTGTAGAGCCAATACCACAAGTTTGGCTCAGGCACCACCTTTACCCACAAGGGCAGTGTAGAGCCAATACCCACAAGTCTGGCTCAGCACCACACCTTTTACCCTGGTCTGGCTGTCTTCTGCAGGTCATACATACAGGGCAATGTAGAGCCAATACCACAAGTCTGGCTTAGGCACCACCTTTACCCTGGTCTGGCTGTTCTTCTGCAGGTCATACATACAGGTGCAGTGTAGAGGCAATACCACAAGTCTGGCTCAGGCACCACCTTTACCCAGGTCATACATACATGTGCAGTGTAGAGCAAATACCACAAGTCTGGCTCAGGCACCACCTTTACCCTGGTCTGGCTGTTATTCTGCGGGTCCTACATACAGGTGCAGTGTAGAGCCAATACCACAAGTCGGGCTCAGGCACCACCTTACCCTGGTCTGGCTGTTCTTCTGCAGGTCATACCATACAGGGCAGTGTAGAGCCAATACCACAAGTCTGGCTCAGGCACCACCTTTACCCACAAGGGCAGTGTAGAGCCAATACCACAAGTCTGGCTCAGGCACCACCTTTACCCTGGTCTGGCTGTTCTTCTGCAGGTCATACATACGGGGGCAATGTAGAGCCAATACCACAAGTCTGGCTCAGGCACCCACCTTTACCCTGGTCTGTTCTTCTGCAGGTCATACATACAGGCAGTGTAGGGACAATACCACAAGTCTGGCTCAGGCACCACCTTTACCCTGATCTGGCTGTTCTTCTGCAGGTCATACATACAGGGCAGTGTAGTGCCAATCCCACAAGTCGGCTCAGGCCCCAAACCTTTACCCTGGTCTGGCTGTTCTTCTGCAGCTATACATACAGGCACAGTGTAGAGCCAAGACCACAATCCCCTTCCACCTGTGTGGTTATAAGCCTGCTCCTCCCCCTGCTCCTTTCCTGATCCTTGCTGTGTTGTCTCATGTTCGTGTCCTTGTGGAATCCTCCATATTGATTGTTAGTCTTCACATGTCTGTCTGTGAGTTTCCTTGCCTTGTTCTTAATGTCTGTGTTCTTACCATGTTTCTGCTGGTTGCCTTGTGAATTTACGCCTTAGTTCCTAGCCAGTGTCCTAGCTTGAGTCTCTGCTTTGTTTCCTGTCATGTTCTTGGTGTTGTGTCCTGTCTGTTTATGTTTTGTACCTTGGCTTCCGTTTAACCTTCCCCTTTGGCATCTGTTTGGCCTTTATGTCTGTTTAGTTCTGTCTCTATGTCTGTTCTGTACCTGCACGTCTCTACTCTAGTCCGTTGTATCATTGTCTCTATTCCTGTTGGTGCCAAGCTTTGGAACTTCTGGCCTGTCTGGTCAACTGCCATTGTCAGGGACTGATCTGAGGTCACACCAGGCAGCCGTCAGGGAAGCCATCCTTACCATCAAAGGCTCTGTGAAGATGCCTGTCGGTCTCTTAATTGCAGCCTCTCAGAGCAAGCCTGGTAGGGGTCCAGTGGGTCCACTACCCACTCACCCATTACAGGCAACATAAATCCTATCATCTCAAAATAGGAAAAGACAAATATTTTTGCACTCGCGTAGCCAGGTTGTTGTCTAGTGCATACGATATTTTCCCCTTTTAAATAAATGGAGTGGTATAAGATGTAGAAAAAAACTATTTTTGTCAAAAAAATTTATATGTAAGCCCTATTCCCACCACACCTGACTGGCGGGTACCAGCTCTAAAAGGGGGCGATCCCACGCTATGGAGGCTTTCCCTGGTAACAGCTAAATATATATACTTGTGAAAAAGTTCAATCTATATATTCCAATTCTTTTCCCCACAGCTAATGATGGTTTTTCAGGGAAGAGTAAAATTATAAAGATTGATATGTCCACACCGATAATGAGAGAAAACGAACAACCGGTAACAAATAGTTGTCATAAAATAGTGATCAACTCCCCTCTGATGCGATCCTCAGCCCAGAGGATGATAACTGGAGACCCTTGAAGGTAGCACTCTTTGCTTAGGCAATGTGTGTAAAACCAATGAAAATTATGTCGAGATTTTGTAGACAAATTTTTCCAAACACAGTTGATAGATAAATTGTCTGGCCTTTTAACAAATTTGGGGAGCCATTGGTTTGGAGACCATTCACATACAAACATTGATGCTTAGAAGTTTCCCAAAAGCCAGACGGGGTACCGAACACTTTTAGAGTAACAATGTCACGGAAAATCCATTAGTGAAATCGCATCTAAAATCTTTTTCTTGTAGTTGTGGAATTCACTGCTTTTTCTGCCGTGGATTAGCCCCCTTTTAATAGACCTGATTTTTCCCTGGACTGTTTGATACAAAATTCTAGCAGATTTACATCAAAGAAGTGACATTACCTCATGTTGATTTGCAACTCAGATTTTTAATCTTTTGTCAGGAAATGTTGTATGACTTGCACAGACAAACCGATTTCCCAATCTTGAAGCAGTTTAAAAATCAGATTTGGACATGGAATCTGCATATAATTTTGCATATAAATCCCAATGTGAATATCCCCTTAGGCAGTGCAGTCAACCTGCCCAAAAAGGAAGTACGGGCATACTCCTGTCAGGGCCCCTAATCAAAAAGTGGCCCACTGATATTTTAAAAAATAGGAAGTATTAAAGGGTGGGGGACCCATATTATTTGCTGCATGGGGCCCGATACAGTTAATAGAAAGACTGATGCAGGCCCTGAGTGCAGTGTTCATTTGGTAGCAGCAGTGGATCTTCCTGTGAGCCACCACTAGCAACAGTAGGCTCCATAGGTCCAACAAAAGACATCCCCATTTAGAGACAAACTTTATGAGTAATTTTACTAATAATATTTTTTGATGATATGAGTAAGGATGGAGGGTTTACCCCAAAAATCTGTGTAATGTGACAATGTGTGGAACTGTTTTTTTTTTTTTTTTAAAAAAAAAAACTATTTTAAAATTTTATTAAGGAAGGATATTCTGATGTATACTGCCCCTACACAGCAAATGGCAAACATACATCAAAAAAACTGGTGTCCGTTTAGCCTAACCTGTGGATTATGGTGTCCTAGGATTAAAGAAACCAAAAAAGTCAACCATTAAAATACTGTTCTACAGAATTCTGGATTCTCAGTACACCACCACTTTGTATCATAATAGGAAAGATTTCTCCTGCAAAACAATGCTTATTATTGCACATGATGGAAGATTTTTTGGGGTTGGATAGTATAAGGGTAAGTTTACATGACGGGTTTTAATGAGGAATTCAGCATGGATTCTGCAGTGGAATCCATGTTAAAATCCTTATGTAATGCGATGGCCATTCATTTGAACGACCAGTCCGCACTGTGGTTCACACATTGAACTAAGACACAGATTTCAGATCCGTGGTGTGGAAAAACAATGAATGGACATGTCTATTTTTATTTTGAGTGGTTCTTCCACGGATGCCGCTCTGGCAGGAGTAACGAGAGCCTCATGTCCAAATTAAAGGTGCACGTTGGATTTTTTCAATGGGAAACGTCCAACATGTGGACATAGCCCAAGAAAGGCAAACTAAAGTATACCCCTTTGTAAAGTCACAAGCCTGAAGAGATACAGTATGGCCCCTTAGACTTTTGCTATGGTCCTGTGTATGAGCCCTAAAGTAAGATAAAGATAAGCTGCTCAGGTTACTTCAAAGACTGGTGTAAATAAAGCTATGTCTACTCAGCACTGGATTCTCGTCGGATTTTCAGCAGATTTAGTATTTTGAATCTGTCGAAAATCTGACTGTACTGAGCGCTGGGTAAACTTCAATAGAAAATCCGTGCTGTAGTCGAAACAGCCCAGGTTTTCTACTAGATCCGCCGTCCATCCGGCAGAAGATAGAACATGTTCTATCTTTCGCCGTAAACCCATCGTATTCCTGTGCACTCCATTTACTGGGAAGACAGGAATCCAACATCTGACTGCGGTTTCGTGCACAAAAAAACACACAAATAAACAGCAGTGCGGCGCAGTTCGGTGAAGTTAAAAATACCGTCACATTTCAAATGGTATTTTAACTTTCTGTGGAGACGTAGCCTAAGAGTATGTTCACACGTTTTTTTTTTTGGAGACTGTTTTGGACTCGTTTTTGGAGCATTTCTGCGCCTAAAACAGCGTCCAAAATGGCTCTAAAATGCCCCCAGTTCATTTAATTGATTCCTATGTAAAACAGCGCTGTAGTTCACACACCTTGAGGTTTTTACGCGCTTCTTTGAAAGCTGTTTAGGGCGCTGAAAAAGAAAGTGTCATGTCAATTCTTGAAGCGTTTTTTAGGCGTGTCTTTAGGCGCGTTTCTCTGCACGATTTTTCATGCGATTTTTCGGCGCGTTTTTTTACATGGCTATTAATTTGTATGGGTGAAAACAGTATTGATAACCTCATCCAAAAATGCACTGAGAAACGCGTCTAAAACCTTTAATGAAGAAGCGTGTTTCAGGCGAGGTTTTGATGCTGTTTTGAGAGCGGAAATGCTCCAAAAAAAAGCTTCGAAAATAGAGTCAAAATCAGCCGTGTGAACATACCCAAAATAAATATATATATTTATATATATATATTTTATATTATATATATTTTATATATTATATATTTATATATATATATTATATATATATAAAAAATAATAATAACTATAAAAATGCAAGTAAAAGAATAATACTACACCATAGTACTTGTTTTCACTACAGGTTATAGATCACTCTCTGCAGTACAATCCCACCCTTAACCAGGTGATATTATCCACCACCACTCCTATGGCTTCTTGTGACATCAGATATTATAGTTTTCATATATGACAAACGTCCCCCTCCACCTCTCCTTTGCCGTGTTTATACTACCTGTTAGTAGAGATTTATTGATGACCTTTCCATATTAAGTAGACGCTCTCCTCTGATATTCCTTCAATTTACGTAATTTATCAAGAACATAAATAATTGGTATAATATTGTTCAGTGACCAAGCATGGCTACACAGAATCCTATAACTCTTTTATGAAAGGATATACCCTATGATCAAATTGCAGTATAGCCGCTGTAAATATCACAGCATGAAAATGTTCTCATAAAGGAAATGGCCATTGGGAAATATTATTAGAGGCTTAATATATGGAGGTGATTGTCATATGACTTTCACTTTTGACCCTTTTCCAAGACAAGACTATAAAGGTAGGAGAAGTAAAGCTGCCATCTCTATACATTTTGGATAGATGAATCCTAAAGTATATATTGGGACATGAAATGTTGACATGTGCTAAGAACACCTATATATTGTTAAGAGTACAGATATCTGTCATTCTGGCATTTAGGAATACATCCATTGTCCTGCACCTTCTTGCTAACCCTAAACCTTACAATTCTATATAGCCTTAGCCCTAAAGAGTTGGTTTGGTTTAGAAAACCCATTTACCCTGTTAGAGAATTTTAGGTTAATATAGGGAGACCGTCATTCATTCAGGGTGGAAAGCAGCTAGAAAACGCATCTTTCTCTCTGAAGGACCCCGCATCTCGAGGTCCTTCATACTCAGTCCATGTGATTCTTAAAGGGTTTTTCTCACTTCACAGATTAGAGTTAAAGGGGTTGTCTCACTACATCGATTCATCTCATCTCAGTCTTATTTTCTCAGTTTAATTTTTGAATTCAGGGGCCTGTTTACAGGATTCTGCTAACCTGCAGTAACGAGCTGCTGAGGACACCAGGTCTGTAGCTATAGCGATCAGCAGTGGCAGCCTATCAAGAGAGATCAAACAGGTCTGTAGCTATAGCGATCAGCAGTGGCAGCCTATCAATAGAGATCAAACAGGTCTGTAGCTATATCGACCAGCACTGGCAGCCAATCAGGAGATATCGAACAGGTCTGTAGCTATAGCGACCAGTGCTGGCAGCCTATCAGGAGAAATTGAACAGGTCTGTAGCTATAGCGACCTGAGGAGCTGATGCAGCCCATACAAGAGGGGATATCTAGGAATAGGTAGGACACTGTTAATGGACATATATTATAAAGTGACTTGTTTTTGCAAGATCTTTGACATAAAAGGCAATCCTTGCATTGAGACAACCCCTTTAAGCTTTTTGTTCATTGAAATGAATTGGAAAAGTTGCGATAACATGATATCAGGGTTTGTTCTCTGTTAAGTTTAGTCTTGCTACAGTTTCAGCTAAAATATTCAATGTACAGAATGATCATTCAGAGGTAAAGGTAAATATAGATTATTGCCAAATACATTGCTACTCTGATTTTGCTTTATTTTAAAGTTAGAGCAGTTCTTGTCTCCTTCTTTTGTTAAGGCAAGCTTCCTAATTACTGACTATCTCTCTGCCCTAGCAGCAGTGGCCGAAATGGAGAAGTCACTCTCTACTGTGTCTTCATCTGCTGACTGAAAGCTTGTGTATGTTTCTTTATGACAATATTTTACCTTAAGTGCGCTGTAGCCTTTTGCCCGTTGTTTTAATACCTACCCATCATGTAAATGTACATCTATACCGGCTCTTCTAGACTCTTTGGTTATGAGCATTTCCAAAAATAGACAGTCCTTGTAAAGTGTAACCCTAAGCAGAAACCAAACTGTTCAATTGCATTTTAATGGTTTTTTTGTGAGGGTCTACAGCTAATACCTGTACCAATAACACGGTGGCACTGCCATGAGCCACCTCGCAGTTTATATAGGAACTTTTCTAATTTCCAACCACTAAGGGCGAGATGTCAAGATAAGTGGTGTTTCACTCAAGTTTTAGGTGCATTAAATCAGTGGGTAAAGTGCGCCAGAAAGTCTGATCCTTTGCAAAATCTGGTGTCAGGTACACCCTGCATAGAAAAGTTAATGCGCCTTAAAAAGGTGAATCACAACAAAAAAGGCGCATTGCGCAACTTGCAGCTCGTAGTATATTATTGGTAGTATATGTAATGCATATCCCAAGAAGAACAATTCCTTTAAATATTTAACTAGGAGATGGCGAATTATCAAAAATGCGGTCTCGTCACTTCGCGCGTAATTTTTCTGACAAAATTCGTTTCGTACACCGATGTTTCTTCGGCTCGAATAACGGTAAAAACAGATATTTCCAGGCTGCCCAGAGCCTGCAGGGGAGCTGTTAGAATCGTTGTGCCATTTTTTTTTTCTTTTGCTTAACTATGCAGTGGGAGATTGGTTTTGGTCTTCATACAATGTGTGTTTTTAGGTATGACACGCCACATGGACTGCCGTCCGCTCTAGAACGCTTCACTATAAAATTCCCTGGGCAATTAAGAGGGCAAAACTGGTACCAATAAAAACTAAGCGGGAAATGTAGCCTGATTAAGTCTTGGCTAGCGAAAAGCTGGGAAAAAATAAACAAGTGTGACTCAGGTGGCAAACATGATGATAGTGTGTGGAGGTGACGGCGGCAGCACAGCAGCATGAGGTCAGGCAAAGTGGCACAATGACATTCTGGGAGGCGGCAGCCATACTACAGTATTAGGCCACAGGAGTGGGCACAATCAACAGTGTGGAGGGCATGGGCAGCAGCGCTGAGGTCAGGCAGTGCACAATGACATTTATGGAGGCGGCAAAACAAGTATTAGAGCCACAGAGCGAGTGGCACCAATGATACCGTGTGGATGGTCACGGCAGCTGAAGTATGACGGTAAGACTGTGGCACACTTGACATTATGGAGGCGGGCAAGACAGTAATTAGGCCACAGTACGTGGTGGCCTCAATCACAAAGTGGTGGAGGTCACGGCTGCCAGCAGCATTGAGGTCAGACAGTGGCTACAATGACACAGTGTGGTGGGCACGACTGGAGTCACAGCAGCAGAATGAGTAAAGAGAGTGGAACAATGACATTCTGCATGGTGGCCAAATAGTATTAGGCCACAGAGCGGCACTATGACTGAGAGGCGGAGGTCACGGCCGGCAGCAGATGAGTGTCAGGCTGTGGCCCTCAATGACAGAGAGTGGAGGTGGATGATGACAGGAGCAACTGCATGAGGTCTGGAGAGAGAGTGGCACAAATGACATTCTGGAGGGTGGCAAATAACAGTACCAGGCCGCAGGAGGTGGGGGCCACATTGTCACAGTGTGGTTGTCACGGCAACAGCAACAGACTAGCAGCGCATGAGCACATAGAGTGGCTCATGGACAGAGTTTTGAGGTGGGTGGCAATTTACAAGTCCCTGGTTAAAGACGGTGGTAGGCAGATGGAGGAAAATAGCAGCAGATGTGTGGCATCAGGCGGGTGGCCGGCTTCAGATAGTGGCTGTAGCGCAGGTATGTGTGTACCCAGCTGGACGCCTAAGCATTGTGTGTGTGATATCATGGCCGTTCACGCCTGATTCATCTTGACAAGGTAGTCGTTCAAAATTTTCCGTGGACATCAAAGCGGGGGTTCTCCTTGGGTAACGATGGCCCCCCGCCGCATGAACAACCCGCTCTGATGCACCAACTAGGCCGCGGCGGACTGTTCTCACTGGCAAACTCGGGCACCAAGTTGCAGGCCAAAATTCCAGTTTGGATGCCCAAAGTAGTTTAGTCCAGCGGATCTTCTAATTGGGGGTGGCAGTGTGCTGTCCAAGTTGGCCATCAACCGGTTGGTTCATGGGAAATGCTCCATGTCCTGCTGTTGCTGCTGCTGTGGTGGACTTCCCTCCTCACTAGGCGGGTGAAGGAAGCTGATCATTAGTGACTCCAGATTTAGGTTTCTGCTGATGGAGCAGCTGTATGCTCCTTTAACCCCCCAACCTTCCCCCGCTGCCGCGGCTGTAGTCCGTGAGCGCGGAGGAAACCCCCGGTCAGGAACTGTCAGAGGTGGGACGATGCGCACATAGGCAGGGCCAAATGATTACGTGGATTTCCCTATAGTATTTGGTTTGTCTTCACTTCAATGCTGGGGAAAAAAAGGTCTCCATTTTGGACCGGTTAGGCGAGGGTTCCAATAGGGGTGGGAGAGCCAGAAGTATCCCTCTGCGGATGCTGACTATTCCGGCTGTCTTAGCCAGGCTAAATAAGCATGCTGCGGGGACTTCCTGCATATTGTGACTCCGAGGGGCATCCATGCATCCATTTCACTGTATATTGCCACGGTGCTTGGGTGTCATCCTGGCCTCGTCTTCCTCCCTCTCCATCCAACCACTCCGCAGCTGCTCGCTGCTCCTCCTTATCTTGTCTCCTGGGTAGATAAAATTCCACTCATTTCAACAGACAATGCTTTTGCTCCTATGTCCTCTCCTCCTAACCTCCTACCTCCATTTCAGTACCCACCGGGACTCATGTGGCCACGATGTTAGGTCGCCACATCTCCAGTCCCCCTGCCCAGACAGATTTTTGCTGTTCTGTTCCAGGACTTGAAGCAGTGGAATGACGTTATTCAATCCCGTCAGTCCTTGGAGACTGACAAATTACGTGGCCTCCTCGATTGGCCCTCAAACAACGGCAGGTGTCACGCATGAGCTGCCAGATGGATGATATCATAAGTTACACAGGGGTGTACTTCTGTCTGACCTGGATCTCATATAACATCGTTAAATGGCCACTTTCTCTGTTCATTCAGTTGGGCCAACATGTGCAGGCTGGTATTTCACTGCGGGTGGATAAAATGCATTTCAGAGCGTGTCTGGGGCGAGCCCGTTCTGCGCTGCAACTCGAGGAGGTGTTCCTGGCCTTTGTAAGAATGGAATAGAGTGCTTTGCAACCAGTTTCTGGACCATTTTCAGAATTTCTGAAGATCGGTGGGAAACTTCAGGAACATTTTTTACAACCAATTTGAATCACTAGTGCGCCATGCAGGGAGCTGGACCATCCCTCTCAGGTGCAGCGCGGCGCACCATGTCCTCCCATTGTCCGTTCCATGGTTTCCGTATTTTCCAGTGGGCGCGGAGAACGCCACCCATCGATTTCTTTCTGCATGCCGCTGTGCAGTTCCTCCCCTGTGTGACTTTGTTCGCCGAGGGCTAGCTAGGTGTAGAATCATGCGTGACACCGCTGTGCCCCTACACATGTGGTATGTATGGAGCAGTACTTGTGGAGGCTGAGATGGTGGTGAGTGGTGGAGGAGGAGGAGGAGGCGGTCAGTGGCGCAGGAGCAGCTGTTTGACACAGTGGAGGAGAAAGCGGGATCCTGTCCAGTTGTTGGTTGTGCCTGGCTAGGCAAGGAACATTCACCTGGGGGCCGTATAGCGACTATGTACTGGCCCTGACCGTTGTACAGCTATAGACGTCCCGCTGCCGTGCTACCTTGGAAACAAACCGATAACCTCAAGTAGGATTGAACCACTTTTCTGTTCTAACTTATTTATTAAGTGCTGGAGTACGCCTTTTTTGGAAAAAGAAATTACGGCTTTGGAAACTCTCTTCTCGGATCGGCACAAGCCATTAGTTCTCTGGTATGGTTGCAGAGTCCACATTTGGGAAAGGGAGGGACTGCAGTACCAACAACTTGGTCAGGAGCACGGTTCAGTTGCTGCACATTAGGATGGTTGGACACGCTTACTGTTGTCTCTTTACATTCGCCTCTGTGCTGAAGACAGCTGGCGCCATGAGTAGCGAGGTGGAGGGAGCATCTGGGACCGGGAGAGGATGTCAAAGAGAAAAACAGGCTGCCTTCCTGCAGAAGGTGGTGGAGCCTTGGACTGGCTGAAATGGCATGCGTGGCCACTGGCCCGCTGCTGCTGCTGCAGCGGCACAGGTTGGTCCACCACATCTGAGCCTCGTTTTCCCAGGCACACCGAGTTGGTGACGCTTGCATGGGTTGACGCCGTGGGCCGTTGTGCCAACATTTGCTCCCGGCCCACGCTTCACTTTCTGCCCACAGCATTCTAACCATATACCCATATTGGCTCTCCGGTGTCTTAGACAACAGAGTACTGCCACACCGCCGAGTTGACTGATTTTACCCGCCACGTCCGCACTGAGTGACTCTGCCGCCCGCTGCCTAGATGAGCACTGTTGCCGCTCTGTCTTGGACCTGCGATGCGGGTTTTCTTACCCAACGTGGCCGGCTTGGCTCCGACCTCACACTGCTTGGCTACCCTGATGACCTCGGCCACACAACCCCAATTGCTGCCTGCGCGTGTCCTGACGGCTATAGCTGACGCCCTCTTCATCCCGACGTTGTTTGTAGCCCTTGCTTCACCCTGGCTCCCAAGTGCGGTCTCGGCTTCATCATCATTTATTTGTTTTGCATCGACACTTCTGTAACTTCACGTCTTGGTAAGCCGAGGCTGAACCTCTCACCACATGGACCTCCAAATGCCATCTCCTCTCCATCTATACTTGGCCGCCCTACTGCAAAGAATGCTGGGGATATTGGCCCCAAATTCTTAGCTGCCACGTAGCTGCTGACTGCCCCTCCTCAAATTTGTTCCTCCTCGCTTTATTGTGGCGCTGAGCCCCTGACCACTTAGTACATCCCGGCTGAGGGGTACTGGTTGGCGATCTGAGGCGGCGTGGTCTGGTGAGGGCCGCTGATACCCGCTCCCGGGCCATGCCTAACCTATGTGTTGTGTTTGAGGTTCCCAAGTCTCGTGGGCGGGGTTGTCTGATGGATGCTGGGAGGAAGATGGATGACCTAGTCAACCAATCAAGAACCCTTGGGTTGCTGAACAACACACGGACCCTAGATGACAGCCGGCAGTTTGTGCTCCCGAGTGACCCTGATGCGAAGTCCCCTTGTGTGCTGGATCATGGGTCCGTTCAGATAATGTTTTGTGACTTGCCCCTGCAGTTGCAGAGCACTGCCACCTCTCGGCTGACTTACTGTTTTGTTCTAAAATGTACAGACACTGTTTTGATGAAGCTATATCTGTATATGCTAATTATACACCTGTTTTTGACTCACAAAAATAAACCAGTACAAGCTTAGGGTGTAAAACCTTGGATATAAATTGCGTTCACAAATGGCAGGAATAATTACTTGTATGGGCGTTTTCAAGACTGAGTGTTTTATTAAATGTTAAAAAGCACAAAAACTGGCTTTAATTAACCTTCGCGTGTGATTTATGTACATCGAAAAATGTTATTATTTCGGTTGTTGAAAAAAGACGGGTTTTTGTTGTCAGCACAGCAGCACAAAAAACAACGCTTAATATTAACCCTCCTGGATGTAAATTGCGCAATAGAATTGAGCCGCCACAAACTAGAGTAGCGTGGTTCCAATGGTATGGTTTTTTCTACGCCACACAATACAAGAGATACAGTTGTACTTAAGCCTTGCTTGTGAATTAGACTACTCATAAAAAATATATATATTTGGCGTTGTTAAATGACGGTTTTAATTTTTGTCAGCACACCAGCAAAAAAACAACGCTTTAATTAACCCCTGGGATGTTAAATTGCGCTCAAAGAATGAGCCTGAACACACTAGTAGCGTGTTACAATTGCGTGTTTTTCTACGCCCAACACAACAAGATGTTTACTAGTGTATTAGCCGTTGCTTGTGAATTAGGCTACCAAAAAAAATTTATTTATATTGGCGTTTGAAAAAAAGACGGTTTATTTTTGTCAGCACACCAGCTAAAACACGCTTAATTACACTGCTGGATGGTAATATTGAGCCAAAGGTTTGAGCTGAACATACAGTAGCGTGTTACTATTGCGTGTTTTCTACACCACACAAATCTCAGAGTGACCGTTGTAATTTGCCTTTGCTTTGGGAATTAGGCTACCAAAAAATTATATTTATATTTGGCGTTGAAAAAGACGTTTATTTTTGTAAGCACACAGCAAAACAACGCTTAATTTACCCTGGATTGTAAATTGCGCCCAAGAATTGAGCCGGCACTAATAGTAGCTTTGTTGCGGGGTACAATTGAGTGTTTTCACGCCACACAACAAGAGATACAGTTTGTAATTTGCCTTTGCTTGTGAATGAGGCTACAAATAAAATATTTATATTTGGCAGTTGGAAAAAGACGTTTTTTTTTTGTCAGCACACCAGCCAAAAACAACGCTTTCTTCATTTAATCATGGATGATATTGTGCCAAAGAATTGAGCGCACAAAAAATCTAGTTGGTGGTACAATTGCGTGTTTTTCTTCACCAACACACTCAAGAGATACAGTTGTAATAGCCTTTGCTTGTGAATTAGGCATAACTAAAAAAAAATATTGATATTATTTGGCGTTTGAAAAATGAGGTTTTTTTTTGTCAGCACACCAGCCCAATGCAACGCTTATTAACCCCTGGATGTAATTGCGCCAAAAGAATTGAGCGCACAAACTTAGTTAGCCTTTGTAGCGTGTTATCAATTGACGTGTTTTCTACGAAACAACATGAGATACAGTTAATTAGCTTTGCTTGTGAATTTGGCATACCAAAAAAACATATATATATACTAAGGCGTGAAAAGACAGGTTTATATTTTTGTCAGACCCAGCAAAACAACGCATAATAAAACCCCGCTGGTTGTAAATTGGCCTCAAAGGTATTGTGCCGCACAAATAGTCTCGCGTGTTTCAATTGCGTAGTGTTTTCTACGCCACACAACAAGTGATACAGTTGTAATTAGCCTTATTTGTTGTGAATTAGGTAACCAAATAATTATATAATATTTGGCGTTGAAAAAGTCGGTATAATTTTGTCAGCACACCAGCATAAACAACGTTAATTAACCCATTGGATGTTAATTGCGGCCTAAAGAATAAACCGGCCAACCACAAACTGAGTACGCGTGTTTTACAATTGCGAGGTTTTCTACGATCACATACATAGAGATACAGTCTGTATATTAGCCTTTGCTTGTGATTTAGGTATCCAAATAATATTTAATATATATAAGTTGGCGTTGAAAAAGGACGGTTTATCTTTTGTCAGCACACCAGAAAAACCACGCTTAATTAACCCCTGGATGTAAATTGCGCATTAGAATTCAGCGCACAAAAATGAAGTTGGTATTTTTTTGTACAATATCGCTGTTTCTTTAATTTGGTTATACAACTGGAACTGGCTTAGATCCCACTTGGATATTGAATTGTATATGCAGCATGCAGTGGGATCGCACACATGGTTTTAAGATACTATACCCCAAAAAGTAATCGAAATTGAACATTCAGATGAAAAACAGTCTCTGAGGACAAGCTGAGGACACACACAGTAAATCGTGTGTAATAATCAGTTCTTCAGAAAGGCTCTATCTCAGCAGCAGCACCTGCCCTGTAGTACAGTGAGAGGAGTGTGAGCTCCCAGCGTCGTACGCCGGACTTATATAGTGCGGTGTCGTCAACAGAATCCGCCGGTCTATGTTTGAGCTGCATCTCTGCACATGTCATGCAGGATATGCCCTTCCTTCCTACCAGAGTGGCTTTGCCACTTGTTGCGCCATGTGCTAGCAGCCATTTTTTCAATCAAAGCACACTTACGGTTCCCACCCGTAGGACCCCAAAGTTCGTCTTCGAGTCCGACGAAACGAAGTTTTCCTGAAATTCTCTTATCGATTTCCACTTCTTTGAATCATTTAGCCAATCTCTAAATTTTAACCTTTTAATCAAGATGCGTTATAAAGTCCAGAACTATCTACACCCATTACGGGTGTTTCACTTTGGTTATTGTTTATGGTCTTTTTTAAGCTTCCTTGATTAAAGCGTTATAGTTTAAGGAAGTGTTCTTCTTGGGAATATATTTTGATTGCTAATCCTTTATTTTTTTCACTGGGAGGTTTTTTGGGTTATTATTTATATAATGTTATGCGCTATCGAGGGGAATAAACATTTGTTAACGCGCCTACAATGGCCCGCATTTGAGCGAACGGGGGCGCACAGCACACCATATTTCGGCGCATTAACAAAGTGGTGTGTCGGGGTATAATGCACTAGTTTTGGTGTTCGGACAGTTCATTCACAACAAGGTATATGGCGGTCAAAAGTGGGTTTTGGCCAAATTAGTACATAAAACTGGCGGTGAGTGTGGGAGTGGTCCCCCCCATAAATGTTCATATGGTGATTCCAAATGTGGCTCGAAATAATGCATTTCAATTACCTTGGCTGCCCAAGGCAGCAAAGATTTATCTGGGCATCTCTTTTATAGTATCATAGAGAAATGCGAAATTTTGGGGGGGGTGTAACGGTAATAATTGCAAAAATTCCAGGTGTTTGTCACCATAGAATACACTCTAACATTTTCCAGACTGCGCACAAGCTAGATAAACAATATGCTAAAAATAAATTAGAACATGTTTCTTGTGGAGTAGTATAGACGGAAACGGGGATTCTGTACTGTAAGGCGGTGATGATGAGACGAGATAAATACTGCAACAAGAGGCTGAGATTGTAGATCATTGATCAAGTTCAATAGAACGCGTCATGGTTCTGGTTTACTCAGATAGAACATTGATCTAGGGATTTCTTCTGGTTGTCATATTTGGAGTTTAGTTAGGAGGTGGTTATTTTTTCCAATTGAATGGGACAATTGTTCATAATCCTAATAAGGATTTTTACTCCTCTGGAATCTTATCATGAAGAATGGAGGTTGAACTTTATGAACCTTTGTTTTTTCTTCCAACCCATTTTACTCTACCGTTACTATGGTATTATTTTGCAACTCCTTAAACATAAAAAAAGCATTCTGTCCACGGAAAAGAACTTTTTTTTATTGTCACAAAAAACAGAAGTCTTAAAGGAAACCTGTCAGGTGGTGTATTCTACCCTGTCTGAGAGCTGGATATGATATAGGGAGAAAAGCTGACCTCTGTGATAAATGAGAATATATGATAGAGGAGAGAAGCTGAGCTCTGTGATATAGTGATATATGATAGAGGAGAGGAGCTCTGTGATATATCGGTTTAAAGATAGAGGAGAGGAGTGTTGATGCTCTGTGATATATTGGTTATATGATAAAGGAGAGAAGTGAGCTCTGTGATACTTATAGGGTTATATGATAGTGGTAGAGGAGCTGAGCTCTGTGATATATGGGTTTATGATAGAGGGGGAAGGAGCATGGAGCTCTGTGGGATGATAGGGTTAATGATAGAGGAGAGAAGAGGAGGCTGAGCTCTGTGATTTATTGGGTTATATGATAGAGTGAGGAGGAGCTGGAGCTCTGTGATATTATAGGGTTATATATAGAGGTAGGAGCTGAGCTCTGTGATTTTAGGGTTATTTGATAGAGGAGAGGAGCTGACCTTTGTGATTTGTTAGGGTTATTTGGAGTGAGAGAAGGAGAGATGCTGAGCTCTGTGATATATAGGGTTTATTTGATAGAGGAGGAGAAGTCTGTGCACTTTGTGTTATATAGGGTTATATGTTAGTGGTGAGGAGCTGTGCTGTGATTTATAGGGTTATAGTTAGTAGGAGGAGAAGCTGAGTCCTTTGATATATTAGGGGTTTATTGATGAGTGGAGTGAAGCATGAGCTCTGTGATACTATTGGGTTATTATTATATGATATTTTTCAATGGGTGATCCCCATCCTCTACTTGGGCCTCCAACCGGAATGGGAAGGTGCTCACCCAGAAAAGAAAAAAGGAAGGGATAGGGACAGGGACTGTGCGCCCAGGATATAGTGTAGTATTTAGATGTTATAGGAAAATATCGAATATATGGAATTTGCTCACCTGAGCTTGTTGTACAGTGTTTTGGTAACACACATCATAGATGGAGGTTTTCATGTAGGTTATCATCCCCTCAGCCGCCCAGTGCCTCCCAAGTCCACTCATGCACCTCCCCACAAGGGCAGGAGGAAGATATTTAGCTATTTGTCCAATTTGCGTCCAGCCATGGAATTGGGTTGTGGTGTGCTTGCGCTTTGTTTTTATAAATTAAATTATATTATAATCCTTCCGTTTTGAATCCAAGGAAAGATTAGTAAATCCTCTCTAGTTCTCGAGAATTTTATTTTTAAATATGATATTATAAAAAACAATCAATTTATAAACAAGACCCAAGACGTTTCGTGTGCATCTTAGCAGCTTCCATCGGAGTTCTGGTCAAATATTCAACAAATCTCCATTTCTCGTAAATAATTCTACAGGGCGCCACTCTTTTGTGAAAGTTCCCAATCATATGTCAGCCTTATCTTTCTTTTACAATACATATAAATAAAAAGTATTCATATGTCACAAAATTACACAAGCATTTAAAATATCACAGGCATCTAATATTGCAAATGCTTGCAACCACATACCTTTAATTCTTGTACAATTATCCATTACCTGGTTATTCATATTTCATTTCCTTCCTGCTCTTATGACTGTGAATTGTACCTCCTGCGCCGACTCCCGGCAAGGTAGGAACCAGGAAGTTCTCGTCATCAGACAGGATGTCGGGGTGACGATCCACTGGTCTGATTCAAGTCGGCATTGAGCATGATCAATTGCCAGTTTACTAGATTGAAGGGCTCCTGCTTCCCTCAGACTATTGAAGCTGCCACTTAGGGGATGGAGAATTTGTGAGAGTTAAAAAAATATAATAAAAAAAAATAATAAATTTTTTTTTGTGTCCTTCTACTTTCCTTTATAAAGGACATCTTGGGCTTCGTTTAAAACCTGCGGATTATGGGTATTTAATTTAATGATCCTGTACTTTTCATTTATTGGTCAATGATGGGTCTATCGTTTAACCTTCTGAGTAAAATCGATGGCTGTACTTTTATATTATTTTTGCCATCTGGGTGTTATTATAGTACATTGTCTGGGAGGTTATTCATGTCTATTTCCCTTTTTTACATTTGATCTGTGTTATTCATCCGTTGGGAGAGTTTTGTTGGTTGTCCTCCCAACTTACTGCTTGCCGCAGCTGCCCAAGTTGATAAGGTAAAACACATAACATGATCTAACAGTTCAAATTAAACGGATCTTTGAATTTTTCATTTGTAATGTGGACGAAAAGACTGTACCTTTTTGCAAAATTGAGCAACATGTTAATGGGTGGGATAAAAAGGTCATTGTTATTCCTTCCACCCCATGGCCCTTTGAAACCTACACTAGGTTCTTTTTTCGTATTTCTTTTCTCGGGATGGGGCACAATGATCCTTTTTTATGGTTTTGGCTCTTCTGTTTGGGATACATTGGTTTGATTACATAATCTGGGGTAATTCATATACTAATAGGAAGTGGTCCACTATACGTAGGATACCCCAATTTTTTTTAAGTTGGAATTTTAATATCAGAATGTTGGGGTCGGAATATGATGTATCTAGATTACTTTTATAATTCACCCCCTGTACTATCTTTTTTTTGGGAGAGAATGACAGTATTCCCTTGCGGTTTTTTTTTTTTTTGCAGCTCTAATTTTTGCCTCCTCAATGGGGATTTGGATAACCTTATCACTTATCCAGTCTGAAAGTATTTGGGTTGCATGCTACGATAGATGACATATGAGGTTCATTTTTCCGGTACACCGCCGAAAAATTGTCACAACAAGGTACTATTTTTCTCGGCCATTTTTGTTGTTGCGTTTTGGAGAAATGTGATAATGTTGTTAGAGTCCTCTTGTTTTTTAAAATAAGTTTTTGTGCAGACTTTACCTTATCTTGGTTCTGATATAAGTCTAAATATTTGGAGGGCTTCCTTATTTATAGTGGAAGTGAATCTGATGCCTGCAGAAATTTTTATGTTGAGCATATATAAAAACCTAGTGTTCCTCCAAAGTGCAACTCCATATGTATATCATTGTCTCGTCTATGAATCCTCTTATAGTAGGTTGTTGTTTCTGCCTGTATTATTGTAATTATGGAGCAAGATTTATAGATCTTTAATGTTACCCATAAACAGGATGGCCATCGATGGGGCATCCATTTGTACCCATGCCGTGCCCACCTGCTGATGGGTAATTGGTACCATTATACTCAAAGTAATTATTCATTCAATGATAAAATCCTGGACCCCCAAATGGAAGTTCTCTTGCATAGTAGATATTTTGTCATCCTCCTCTAGATATAATTCCAACAGCCCGAATGCCTAAATCGTGCTATGTTGGGAGTATTGGCCCATTGACGTCCATGGTGAGGAAATGTAGGACTTCCTCCCTTTTTCTTATCCGCTCCATATCCCTAATGACATTGGTTGGTATCTTTCAGGAAGCTTCGCAAGGAACAACTTACGGGTTGTAGCATGGATGTCCAATGTTTCTGGCATAAGTTCGATAATGTGGAATCGATTTCCAGAATCTTTTGGTCTCCCAGGGGGGTTTGTAATGCATTTTCTGCACCTTTGGGAGGTGATAGAAGAACGTCTTTTGGGTTTTTTGTTGATCAAAACCTTCCAATTCCTTTTAGTTAACGTCCCTTCGGTATGGGCATTTCCCACAAATGTCAATTAATTCTCCTGTAGGTCTGTATTTTTCTTCTCATCAACTTTAACTTTAGGGATCATCCAAATCCTCAGGGCCCTTCCCTCTGTAAATTTCTGTGTCCTGTATTACTATGGCCCCTCTTTGTCCGCTTCCCTTATTCCTTTGAGGGAAAGACGCTTGAGCTCTGTGATATATAGGGTTATATGATAGGAGGGTGAGAAGCTGAGCATCGGTGATATTGATTGGGGTTATATGATAGAGGGGGATGGAAGGTGAGCTCTGTGATTGTTAGGCGTTATATGATAGTGGAGAGAAGATGTGCATGTGATTTTTAGGAGTATATGATAGGAGGAGTGAAGCTGAGCTCTGTTATATTATAGGATTAATATGCATTGAGGAGAGAGCTGAGCTCTGTGATATATGGTTTATATGATAGAGGAGGAGAAGCTGAGCTCTGTGATTTTTAGGGTTTATTTGATAGAGGGAGAGAAGCTGAGCCCTGTGATTATATAGGGTTATATGACAGGGAGAGGAGCTGAGTATCTGTGATATATATCCCATATATCACAGTGCTCAGAACGCTCCCTCTATCAGGTATCCCTATTTCATCACAGAGCTCAACTTCTCGACTCTTTCATTTATCATTTTGAACCTAAGCTCGATGTCATCCTCTTATCTTATATCCCTAGTTATCACAGAGTAAGCTCTCTCCTCTATATATATATCACAGAGCTCCTCAGCTCACTCTCCCTGTATCATATCAACCTATATATCACAGAGCTACAGATTCTCTCACACTTTCATATTAACACCGATATATCAAAAGATGCTCAGATTCTACTCTCTATCAATATAAACCATATATATACTCATGAGCTCGGCGTCTCGCCTCTCATCTATCATTTATCCCCTATTATTTCACAGTGCTCTGCTCCTCTCTCTTATCATATAATCTATTTTTCACTGTGCTTAGCTTTCTCTCACTCTTTCGATTACCTATTAGATCTATGTGCGCTGCTTCCGCTACAGATTTCATTTTATCCCGATGTTTCACTGGGCTATTGACTTATCGACAAATCAGTTGTCATGATATTACCATGTTTTCAGAGCTATGCTTACGTCGCCGAGTTTGTTTGTTTCCACTGTGATTTCACAGATAGCGCGCTCATCGACACTCGTTACTGTGTTTACAACGATATTGATCTGTGCGCCGATGCGGCTCAGCCAGCGTGCTGTGTTTCACGTTTGTGACATGTGAGATGAGGGAGCAGCACGGGTGCACTGTTGAAGTGTGTGCATATGTGAGACAGAGCCTCGATCTATCATATAACAGATATATTTCAGCGCTCAGCTTACCTCTCCGCTTTCATATAACCCTATATATCACAGAGCTCAGGCTACCTCTCCTCTTCATTATAACGCTTTATATTCACAGAGCTCAGCCTTTCTCCCTCTATCATATTACCATATTTATCTAAGAGTTCTGCTTCTCTCCTCTCTGTCAGATAACCCTTTATATCAGAGCTCTGCTTCTTTCCCTTTATCACATAACCTCCTATATTTCTCAGAGCTCAGCTCCTCTCCTCTATCATATAACCCTATATAATAACAGAGCTCAGCTTCTCTCCTCTTTCATATAAACCCTTATATATCAACAGAGATACAGATCTATCCTCTATTCAATATTAACCTATTTATCACAGTTCTCAGTCCCTCGACTCTATCATATAGATCCCTTATATAACAGAGCATCAGCTTCTCTCCCTCTATCATATAAAACCTATATATCACAGTAGCTCCAGCTCCTTATCCTCTATTCATATATTCTATATATCAAGTGTCAGCTCCTCGTCCTTATCATATTACCCCTAATATATCACAGAGTCGCTCCTCTCACTCTATCATTTAATCCTATATATCCACAGAGCCCAGTTCTCTCCCTTTCACATCAGCTCTTATTCCACGTTTTGGTGCTACCCCTCCCTTTAAAATTTAGCTTCATTATTTTAGGGATAACGAGTATTATCATTTTCTTTCTCTGCTGCATTTTGACGCACTTTGCATGAGTCCCCTGGTAAAGAACTGCTGAAGTGTCGAACTGTCTGATTTGAATAAAATAAATTGTAATTAATATTGCCAAATTTTTAATTGTTTGATGTACTATCTTCACAAGGTAATATTTAAATTGACACCTAAGGGACAAACAGTTCTCTAAAATGGGTAAGAATATAGATTGAAGTGCCAGATTCCTTAATAACTGGCTCAAGCACTTTCCTCACCTGACGAGAAGAAAGGGCTCTTATGAATTTTATCCTACATATATAATATATACTTATGATCTACACAGACTTGGACCCACAGTGTTACTGCCGCGTAGTTTGTAAATTGCCATTAGCTATCTTGGGCAGAAGTGATCTTTCATGTTAACCGTGTCATTGTTTGCAAAATAGATCTGAATCTTATATCATCAGACAAAGTCATTCCTTGTATTCTCAAATGATTCATTTGATTGATATTTGCTGCTCTTAGGACTGTGACAATTTACAGATGCGCTTCAAGTGGAAATTGTCTGATGCTATCCTTGTGTTGTGATTATGGGTATGCTTATGCTCCCCAACCGCAGCGTGCGGTTTGTCCTTTCAGCGTCATCAGTGGATGAACTAGAAGAGAATTCTTAGGTCTTTTTACAATACAAATGTTTTTTTTGACTCTTTGGAGGTTGGTTTTGGTGTAGAAAAAAATATTGAGTTGCCACGATGGTACAATTTCCACTGTATCTTTGATTGGTTATGATTAACAGAAACTTGAATAGAAGATTTGAAGGACTCTTTGAAGATGTCGTGATGAACGATATGGGGTTAAATATTAATCTATTGAAAGTATATACAGGAGAAGTGCGGAAAATTTAAAAAAAAGACTACCCTTAGTTGCGTGGTTAACCAACCTACATACCTGACTCCATCCAAGGATCAGAAGAAAGTAGTCACACTTTGGCCAACCCCTTGAAGATGGATAGGGTAATATGTAAGATGAACGGGCGAACAGTAAAATGTTCGAGTTGGAACTTTAGTTGTGTTCAGTTTCGAGGTCGATTCGAACTTGAACCTTTAAAAGTCAATGGGAGAAGATGGTTTGGGTTAATTTTACTACCCCCCCAAATACTGCTAAAAAATGGCATACTTTTGGGCACTGTGTTTATTTAGCCAAATGGCAAGACATCTTTATAATATATATCCAATGTTATATGAGAGTTTATGTGATCCTGCAAAAGTCTCCAAATATCAGCTTCTGGGTGTGTGGGGAAAGATGCTGGCCATCATATCAAACTTAAACCTAACTATTGCTAATAAACAAATATGTGAATGCACTACTAGCAAGCACACGGAGAACAGTCTGTACAGTACAGAGAGTGAGCTGGGAAAATGGCATTTCAGAACACCAAAACAGTGAAATTATATCATATAACATGGTCATGGAATTTTAGCACGCAAATGAGGCCCTACACCTCAGCAATGTTTGTTTTTGACACGTCACATATCTCTGTGCCTCCTGCACTGATTTAGATGGCTGCCCATTGTGCAGGCAGAAAAGGCTACTGAAAAAGCTACTTTTTAAATGGCGTGATCGACAGCATGTCGATCCTCGTACTTTTACTCAAATGAACAGTATGATGTTTGGTTGAGGGAAAATTGCAGAGTGTTACAACTCGATCTGTTCGTTCAACTCTTGTAGGATATGTTCCATGGCTTATTGCTGGGCGTACATTACGCCCGCATTACGCGGGTTGGGAGCTCGGCGCGACCGTCGAGTACTCCGTACTCACGGGTTTGTCATTACTCGCGGCGAGTAAACGACGTGAATAAATTGACTTGTAAATTATCTCTCTGCGCCTACTTCTATCGACTATATTGTATTTGCGGGGAGTGGAGACGTAATCCATAGTTTATCATTAGAGAACTGTGGAGTACATAATGATTGGGCGCATTTCGCTCCGTTTTAGAGACACTGTCGCTCTCAATTCGGGCGTAATTGCGACCAAAATAAGCCGATGTGAACATATCGCATCTCTTCTTTTCCCTCCTCCTCCTCCATCAGGGGGTGGGGGGAAACAGGAAAGTTGGCAAGTTGGTGAACGTGCTAGCCGGGGTGCCAGGGGGGTGGCCCAGAAAACACACACAACTGGGGGTGGGGCAGTGACGGGGTGCGTGTTGTTGGTTGTTGCCCCGTTTTTTGTTGATTGTTGTCTGTTGAGAGAGATGCTATGTTCACACAGGCTTTTTTTGGGTCAGGCTTTTCGCGCGTTTTGAGAGCGTACTGGTGCTCATATACGAGCGAAATGCGACACCATTCAGAGGGGTTTCCGACAACACAGTTCTCTATTGCAGAATATGGTATATCTCTCTCTACCCGCTTATAAAATTTAGTAGTATTGTAGGCGCAGAGGATAATTGACATGGTCATTTATTGCTCGGCGCTTTACGCGCCGCGTGAATAATGACAATCCGTGAGGTCGGGAGGTACGCGACGGTCTGCAGCGAGCATAACGAACACCCGGAGTAATTGCGGGCGTAATGTACGCACTGAAATTAGCCTACGTGTCTCTTTGGCCTTACTAGTGTTGATGATACTGTTCGATTGTTGAACATCGCAATTTTCTCAACCAAAATCATTACTGTTCTTTATTGGAGTTATAATGGTTCGAGTTCGGACATGCTGTTCGAAACGCCATTTTAGTAGTTTCAGTGCCTCACGGCCCACACTTTCTGCAACAGTTGGCTCCATCTAATCAGTGCAGAAGCACAGAGAAGTGTCACCAAATAATCATTGCTGAGGTGTTGGGGATCTCTTTTGGCTGCTCTAAAATCTCATGACCATGTTATATATATTTCAATGTCTTTGTGTTCTGAATTGGCAATTTTCAGCCTCTTTCTCTGTTAATGTACCAGACTGTTTCTCCGTGTGCTTGCTTGTATGCATGCACAATTATTTGTTTATTAGCAAGAGTTAGGTAGTTTGATTTTGCTGCACACATCTGAACCACTCCCTCGCCAAGACAGCGGGATGCACAACACACCCTTGAAGCCTGTGATTGGGTGACTTTTGCCAGGTTCATCATTTCTATCATAATTCTCTGCGTGTTTATTGTTCGTCTGTGTACCACCCCAATGTGCTGGAATTGTTGTAATTATAACTACAAGTGAACAAAAGTTCCATTTTTGCAGTTAAAATTGGGGGTTTGTTGTTATTTAAAAAATTATCACCCAATCTCTTACTCACCATTGAATTATATGGGGTTCATGTCGAATCGAAACCCGAACGGAAAAACAATAAAGGTCTTCTCGTACTGGTTTTCTGTTCGCTCATCTCTACATATACCCTACTATCCTCGTCATGGGGTTGGCACGTTGTGTACTACTTTTCATGTTCCGTGGTTGGGTAGTCAGGGGTTATGTAGTGTGTACCTAGCGCGACGTGGGGTAGTCTTTTTTGTTTTTTCGTCTCGGCGCAGGTGGTGTAGGCTAATTAAAGAGAGATGGTGTGGTGGGATAGTCAATCGCGTCCATATGCGGGCGGCTCTATTGAAGGATTGTGGTCGGCACTTGGCTTCTATTCAAGAGTTTCTGTGAATCATAACCAAGCAATAGATTCTGTGGAATTTGTACCGTGGCATACTCACTTACTTTATTTTTCTACACATAACATCCTCCAAAGGTCAGAATATAACATTTGTATTGTATAAAGAACCTAATATTCTCTCTAGTGCATCCACTGATGAGCTGAATAGGACACGCTCGGCTGCGGAGATTAGCTTTTCCCATAAGCACAAAAAAGGTATTGCTCAGACAATTTCACTCCTGAAGGGCTCTGATATTGTCAACCAGTCATACGAGCAGCCATATATCAAATCAATTGAACTCCATTGAGGAATTCAGGTATGAATTGGATGGAAGATATAAGATTGATCTATTTTGCTTATGACTCTGTATAGCATGTAAGTCAACTTGCTGCCCAAGATAAGCTAATGGCATTTAATACTAAGACGGCGTAACAAGCGTGGGTCAATCAGGGAGTTGACAGTTGTATATATTTCTATGTGGTAAAATCATTAAGCCATTTGCTTCTCGTCAGGTGAGGAATAGTGCTGAGCGCTGTGTTTAGCGATCTGGCTCTCAGTTCTATTCTTCCCATTTTTAGGAGAACGTTTGTCCCTTAGGTGTCAATTTAAATTTTTCCTTGTGAAGATAGTAAATCAACATATTTTTTTTGGCAATATGATTACATATTATTTTTCAAATCTGACAGCTTCAGCAGTTCTTTAACAGGGGAAATCATGGCAAAAGTGGCTTCAAAATGCAGCAGAGAAGAAAATGATAACTGTGCCCTAAAATAATGAAGCTTATTTAGAGGGAGGGTTGCACCAAACGTGATTAAGATCTGATGTGTTAAAGGGAGAGAAGCTGGGCTCTGTGATATATAGGATTATATGATAGAGGAGAGGAGCTGAGCTCTGTGAATTATTAGGGTTATATGATAGAGGAGAGGAGCTGAGCTCTGTGATATATAGGATTATATGATAGAGGAGAGGCAGCTGTAGTGAGAGCTCAGTGATATATGGGTTATATGATAGAGGGAGAGAAGCTGAGCTCTGTGATTTATAGGGTTATATGATAGAGGACGAGGTGCTGTAGGCTCGTGGATAAATAGGGGTTATATGTTAGAGGAGAGGGCGCTGAGCTCTGTGTTTTTAGGGTTATTTGGATAGAGGAGAGAAGATGAGCTCTGTGATAATATAGGGTTATATGATAGAGGAGAGGAGCTGAGCTTGTGATTATAGTGTTAGTGATAATGGAATGGAAGCTGAGCTCTGTAAAAATAGGGTTATTTGACAGAGGGAGAGAAGCTGATCTCTGTGTTATATTGGGTTATATGAAGAGGGAGAGAAAGCTGAGCTCTGTGATATATAGCAGTTATACTGAATAGAGGAGAGGGCTGAGCTCTGTGATATATAGGGTTATAGATAGAGGAGAGGGGTGCTGAGCTCTGTAAATATATAGGGTTTTTTTATGATAGGGAGCGGAGCTGAGCTCTGTGATATATAGGATTATGTGATAAAGGAGGAGAAGATGAGCTCTGTTATATTGGGTTTTTGGATAGAGGGAGAGAAGCTGAGCTCTGTGATATTATAGGGTTATATGATCGAGGAGAGAGAAGCTGAGCTCTTGTGATATATTAGGGTTATATGATAGAGGTGGAGAAGTGAGCTCTGATATATAGGGTTATATGATAGAGGGAGAGAGCTGAGCTCTGTGATAAATAGGGTTATATGTAGAGGGAGAGAAAGCTGAGCTCTGTTGATATATAGGGTTATTTTGAATAGAGGGAGAGAAAGCTAAGCTCTGTGATATATAGGATTATATGATCGAGGAGAGGAGCTGAGCTCTGTGAATATATAGGGTTAAATGATAGAGGAGAGGGTGAAGAAGTGAGCTCTGTGATATATTAGGTTATAGGATCGAGGAGAGAATGCTGAGCTCTGGTGATTTATTGGGTTATTTGATTGTGGTGAGAAAGCTGGCTCTGTGATTTTATTTAGGGTTTTTATGATACAGGGTGAGGAGATTGAGCTCTGTGATTAATGATAGAGGAGAGGAGCTGAGCCTGTGATAATAGGGTTTTATGATAGAGGAGAAAAGTGAGCTTTGTGATATATAGGGTTTTATTTGATAGAGGAGAGAAGTTGTGCTCTGTGATTTATAGGGTTTCATGTAGAGGGGAGCGGTGCTGAGGTATGTGATATTTTTGGATTTTTAATCACTAGATCTCAGCTCCTCTCTGTCATATAACCTATATATACAGGCTCAGCTTTCTCCTCTTATCATTAACCCTCATATTCACAGAGCCAGCTTCTCTCTCTAATCATATAACCCTTTATATCACAGAGCTCAGCTTCTCTACCTCTATCATATATCCTATTATCACAGGCTCAAGCTTATAGACCTCTATCATATTATCCTATATATCACAGAGATCAGCTTATTTCCTCTATATATAACCCTATATATCACAGAGCTCACCTTCTCTCCCCATCTATATATAACCCTATATATCACAGCGCTCGCTTCTCTCCTTCTATCAATATAACCATTTATATCACAGAGTCAGCGTCTTTCCCTCTAAGGAACTAAGGAATGCGGACAAGGAGGGCCATAGTAATACAGGACACAGAAATTTAAAGTGGGGTGGCCCTGAGGATTTTGGATGATCCTAAAGTTTAAAGTTGATGAGAAGTATATACAAGAACCTTACAGGAGAATTTTTTGACTTTTGTGGGGAAAAGCCCATTAGAGGGGACGTTAAATAAAAGGGAATTGGAAGGTCTTGATCTCAAAAAACCCAAAAGACCGTTCTTCTATCACCTCCCAAAGGTGGCAGAAATGCATTACAAACCCCCTGGGAGACCAATAGTTTCTGTATCGATTCAACATTATCGTAATCTATCAAGATACTTGGTACATCCATCTACAACGTATGTTGTTTCCTTGCGAAGCTTCCTGAAAGATTCCCACCTTGTCAGTAGGGATATGGCGGATATGAAATGGGAGTGTCTACCATTTCCTCACATGGACGTCTTGGGACTTACTCCAAATTAGGCACGATTTAGGATTTCGGGCTGTTGGATTATATCTAGAGGAGGATGACAAAATATCTTCTAGCAAGAGAACCTTCCCTTTTGGGAGGGTCGGGATTTTCTCTTGATGAATAGATTACTTTGAGTATATTGTTACCCAATTACATCAGCAGGTTGGCACGGCGATGGGGACAAGGGTTGCCCACATCGTGGCCATCCTGTTTTATGGGTAACTTTATAGATCTATATATCTTTCAGATTAACAATAAATTACAGGCAGGAACATCTCTACTATAAGAGTTTCATAGTCGACTTGCATATTAAATTATGGGAGTGGCACTTTGGAGGAAGCAGCTAGTTTTTTATATGATCTAAATTACAAATTTCTGCAGGAATCAGATTCACTTTCAC